>VZRR01006123.1:258732-303078 GCA_013398015.1 Oreocharis arfaki
ATAAATATGTGTGTGTGTGTTTGAGTGTGTGTTTGTGTGTGTCTATAATGAGAAGGATCAAGATGTTTTCAAAGCCATAGGACAGAAAAGGTACAGTCGAATTTAACTGGGGACCTGGCCGTACATTATGTGTATCTAAACACAAATCAGTTCAAGGGTTGGATCTCTTGAATCTTTCCCATCCATCCATCCATCCATCCATCCATCCATCCATCCATCCATCCATCCATCCCAGAATCCTTTATCCTTGGTACTTATGCTAAGTTGGCAGGCTGTAAGACATGTCCCTCTCTTCCCCCCTTATTTTCTGCTTGCATTGTGCTGCACATTTTGGGGTTTGAGGCTGGGGGCCCTGAGGGGTGATGTAGGCCAGGAAAAGGAGCAGTGGGTTCTGCAGTGCTCTGAGCAGGGCTGCACACACCTCTGAAATCCTCTTCAAGTCTTTTTTATTCCCTCTCACTCAGCATGGTCTGCAAGTGTTATCTGTCTGCTGCTGAGGCTGAGATGCCAACCAGTGTCCCCTCAGAGCCCAAATGTTCATCCCAGATGCAAGCAGCTCAGCAGTTCCCATCAGCTGTGGTGGTGCTTCTGGGCCATTCGTGAGACGCCGGTGCCACCACGCATCCCACCAGCCCTATGTCCAGGTTCTCATCCCTATCCCATGTCCCTGCTGAGAGACTCATTGGAGGGGAGTGGTTCCTGCCCCGTGTCAGAACAGAGAAATCTCCCCTGTGCAGTGCAGGACATTGCTTTCTTTTTCCTTGGCATAAAAAAACTGGAGCGTGGAAGGGACTTTTCCCCACAGCCTGACCTGCAAGCGCTTAGTGAAGTCAACAGCTTTGCTCTCCGATCCCTTCCAGAATTAAAAAAAAATTAAGACTGGAGCAACATGTGTAGCAGATTTCAGCTCAGTCCCACAGCCTTATCCCAAAACAAGTCTTTGCATTTTAATTTTACCATTTGCTTCTGAGTTTTACACGTTGCTGCTGGTTCCCCTTTGTTTTTACACAAGCCAAACACAGTGGGTAAAAACACCGAGCTGCCTCTCCATGAGCACCACGCACACACAGAGCTCTGGGACACATCCATGAGAAACTCTCCTCCCTTTAACAAACATTCTGCAAGGCAAAAGAAACCACTGGAGCATCCCGTAATCACGACTGCAGTATGGGAATCCAGTGTTTTGATCTTTGCTGTGGCAGGATACAAGGCTCCCATGCTGTCATCTCTTGGGGTTTTTTTTCCCTCATTGCCCAGATCCTGGAATTTTTTCTTTCAAATTTTTAAGAGAAGCTTTTGAGGCTTACGTTTGGGCAGAAAAATCTTAAAAGGCTGAACATACAGGTTTTCTAAACTTGAAGCAACCTTGCAGTCTGGGAAAGGACCAATCACTCATTTTTTAGTTTCCAGTGTTAAAATGTCCATAATGTTGTTAATCACTCATATTAATATCACCATCCAACAGCAAGTGTAACGAGGATGCTAATGAGCTGCTCACTGTCTGCAATCCAAAAATCACGACTTTAATGTGTCTTTCCTTCAGTGTTATTATTATAGAAACCAAGGTTGGGAAAGACCTCTAAGATCATCAAGTCCAACCTTCAACCCAGCACTGCCAAGTCCACCAAAGGATGATGCCATAAAACGCCCTAAGGAAAGCTGGGAGCAGCTCTCATCTGCACCACTTAAAGCCGGGAAATGTCAGGAGAAATTGTGGCTTTTCGATCTCTCGGATTCTGAGTTTTGGCACAAGATTTGGATCAGGCATGACATCAACGACAGGTATTGAGAACATGACCTGTTACCACTATGCCTCATGATGATTCCTGTAGAGCCCAGTAGCTCCAGCAGCACCCATTCCCATCCCTGCAGCTTACATCCTGGGGACCTGGAACAGAAAGCCAGACTGTAAAACATAAGGTTTCTCTGTGCAGCAGCCCAGGCTGGATTTTCCTCTCCTTTCCATGGGTATCTGCAGTGCTTCGGGAAGGTTAGATACGAGCTAAACAACGTCTGAGTGGTTTGAAATATCTCAAATTACCACTTTCCACCATCTCCCCCTGCTCCTTGCCATTGTAAAAGCAAACCTTAAAACCACTACATTTCTTTGCAAAACTTGTAATGAAAAAAATCTTCCTGTTTTCTGGCTGCTTATAAAACCACCGGAAAAAAATTGTTGTTTGTCTCATTGCTATTACTGTACAAAGCACAGCCTCTTCCAGTGGAGGTGAATATCTGGTTTTCTTTATTCAGGAGACAGATCCAGGACTCCCAGTTTCTGGGATTATCTGGTTAGCTTTGCAAGATGGAACCCAAAGAATTTCCCCGTAGACTTATTTTGGTTTTTCCTAAGTGGGAAGTGCACAAGTCCCACATTCTCTATTAATCATTTGAGGAACCACAAGAGAAAGAAAGCAAAAATGTCAACATGAGTTCCTCTTCCCTCACAAGCTGGCTTGAAGGTTGTTGTGGTTGGAGAGAGGGGAGTGAAAAAGGAGACAAAATGACACAGTGAGGTGGTTTAATAGAAATGCCAAACCGAGAGGTGGCTCCTGACATCTGCCCAGGCAGTGGGAGTGGGTGCACAGGCAGATCCTTCACCCAACGGTGAAACCACAGCACGGGATGGTTTTAGTACAGTTCTCTTGTTGGAGGCTAAAAATGGTGGGAAGACGGAGGTCTCCCTGCTCCTTGTGGGGCAGTGAGACATCATTCCTCCGCGTGTGTATGGAGGGATGGAAGGATGGAAGGGTGCTGGGATATAGGGGTGGAGAACTGGAGGGATGGATGTTTGGAGGCATGGAGAGATGGAGGGATTGAGGCAGCTACATATCCTTGCTCTCGAAGAACATCCTGTCAGTGACATCCCATAGTGTCCTGTCCCACCATCCTCCCTTCTTACCACCCTAACCCTAAAATTCATGTCTCTCAACCCTACTGGCCTGAAACCTTCCCCATCCTGTATCTTCCCCAGCCCAGGTCTGTCCCATCCGAGCACACTCACCTCAGTTGTTGCTGCTCTTCTTCCTCTCCTGGCTCATTTCCCATTTTTCCCACAAGAACAGCAAATGTAAAATGGGCCTGGGCAAGAGAGGAGGGGAAGACAGGGAGGTGGGCTGAAAACAGACACACAGCTTTGTGATTGCACTTTGAAAAATGCCAACTTCCCTGCCCCAGGCATCAACAGGGATGTCATTAGAGCTGGACACTAATGGAGGTGATCTCTTGGCTGGGGTGAGAGCAGGCCAGGGAGGCAGAGGAGTGACCCAGAAGGGATCAGCGTGCTCAGATGGGACACAATTATGTGAAGAGCCTGTGCCTGGGTGACCTACATGCAGGGCAAACGTGACACCGCACTGCCCAATCAATACCTGTCAGGTCACATTACCTGTTATTGATGAACATGGCTGTTAATCCCAACATATTGTATTTGCAGGACTTCCCGGCCTCCCCAGGGCTGTCTGGGGTGAAGTTTTGCCTGGCTGAAACTTCTTTAAGGGAGAGAAGATTGATGGAGGAAGGGTCTTTGTGCATGGAGGAAATGGGTAGTTTGTTGCTGCTGGCCTGCTCGTGAGGTGTCCTCACTCCCCAAAAGGCAAGGTTTAGGAGATGACTTAAAATCTGCATTACACACCACAGATCCTGGCTTAGCTGTGTAATATGAGCACTTAACTGAGGGAAACAACTGTAAGCACCGTCACCAAGTGCAAGGCAAAGCAACATCTCCACAGGAGTCTGCTCTCAAGGCTGTGAATCGCTGTCTGTAGGGACCTGTCTCTTTCCAAAGCCATCAGTGTTGGTCTGGATGCTGTACTCCTTATAGAGATGCTCACAGCAGGGATGGATCCGGGCAGAGAGGATCTCTGGTGTGGCACTGGTGTGTGTGAGGACTGGGAGGGTGAGGACAAGAGACAGTGATCAAGGTTGTGCTGTGAGTGTGAGGTGGTGCTGTGGGCTGTGGTGACCTGGTTCCTCCTGTCCGAGGGACTTTCCTTCTGCTCTCGCATCCCACAGGAGGCCTGCTTGTCACTCTTCAGGTGCTCTTCAAGCACACAAGACCACTCTGCAAACTTTGGTGTTCCAAAACCCCACTTTGGGATCTGGATATCATGGCCCAGGAGCTGGCTCTGTGGCTAAACAAGGTTTGCTGCCAGGCTAATAAAAACCCCAGTGAGAGTGATTTGATGTTGGGTTGAGGTCCTGACTATGAGGACAGTGTGTCTGTGTGCGTGGGGTGCATTTTTTGCTGTGGCCTTGCGTGCTCCATGGGATCCTGGCAACCCCAGCACTTCCCACACCCAGGGTTTTCCCTTTAGTCTTCAGCCACACAGTGTTCTCCTTACTGTAGAGTAATAGGATGGTTTGGGTTGTAAGGGATCCTAAAGTTCATCTGGCAGGGACACTTTCCACTAGGCCAGTGGGAGCTTTGCAGGGCAGGTCTTTATTTTACCTTTATTTACTATCAGACATGGGCCTTCTTTACCTGTTGCTCAGGGGAAGGATAGACCCTGCAGATGGAAGACTCTGCCCCAGAGTTGAGGCCCTGGCCAGGTTCTCCTCGCAGCTGACTTGGAAGAGCCCCCAGTCACCACCTGTTCTCAGGAGCAAACTTGTGGTTTCAAAACATGTGCACTGACATTGAAAGGCACACAGAGGAAAATCCCACCTGAACAACTTCATAAACAGAAGTGGCAGTGGCAGTGTTGTTAAAGATGCTGCCACACTCAAGCTGATTAATATTGTCGGATCTAATTGGATGTCATTTCTTTAACCCAACAGCGTTTCGGATTGGGCAACAGCTCTTCACATAAATTTGTTCATAGTGGGACTCACGGGATTCCCGTTGGGAATGCTGAAGTCAAGGGAAGGGAGCAGTGGGAATCAGTGGGCATCAGATGGTGGGAAGATTTTGGTGACTTGTAGCTGGTGTGCCTGTGTGTGCAAAACCCAGCCACAACCTGGCTGGGCTCCAGGTGTGGCTCATCCGTGTGCCACAAGCCCTGCAGTGTGTCTGCTGCAGGAACTCAGGTTTCATGTGGATAATAAAGGGCTGGATTTAATCTCCTTGGCTGCTGTAAAGCTGCCCACACGTGTGGCTGGGGTGCCTTAGGTGAAGCAGATCCACTTTCCGCAGAGAGGAAGCCAAAGGGAAGCATTCCCTGAAATGCTCCTGTTGGAATGTCCCCCTTTCCTTGCTGAGCCTTCTGCTTGAGGCTCTGGCCCAAAAGAGCTGAGCATTTCTGACTCTTACAGGGCATTGGGATTTTGCTTGTGTGCCCTGGAATCTCTTGGCTGGGCTCTGTATTTCACCTGTGTCCATACAGAGCATGAGGCTGGGATGTGAACCACTGCCAAAGGAGTGGAGAGGAGCAGAGCCCAAAGCGTTGGCCCCGTGTGGCGAAAGTAAAGCCAGGCTGAGACCGTGCAAGGGCCAAATGAACCACCAATATATGATAGGTCTGGGTTCAGAGAGGGGAATCAAAGCACTCCTGTTTACCTGGCTTTTCTGCTTTGATTCGTTATCAATTCAGAGCCCAATTAAGCAGGTTGTGTGTGAGACACACATTGCACACTTGCCCTCCCGAACTTCCCCTCTCATATTTAAAATGGAGAGACCTCCAATGTTTAAGGTCTGAACAAACCCTAGAGCGTGATGGTGATGTGACACCTGAGTTAGGAGAGGGCCAAGACAGCTCTGGCATTTGTCCTCCAGGTCTCTTCTCTGTCCTCCTGGCCATGGAATGGGGATGTCTGCTCTCTCTGAAAGCAGAGGCAGCTCAGAATGGGCACTGCCAGACAGTGACATCACATCAGGAGGACACTGTGGTGGCCAGCCAGGTCTGACCTGGGGGATCAGGAGCTTTCTCTGCAGCTGTGAGGGGAAGATTTTGGGGGAAAACATCATTTCATTCCAGCTCTGTATTCAAACCATTCAGGTTCTTCATTAAAAATCCTGCCAAGTGTATGATACTGACAGATGAAGAGGTAAAAATCACACCAGCCAGCTCCTCTCAACCTCTGCACACATTCCTGTTCTGTGTTCCTGCCTCAGGTTCGGTTTTGTCTTTATGAGCAGAACTTTCTGTTCACCACCACCACTTTCTGTTTCGGATGGGGCTCGTCCAAGCACTCACAGCTGTGGGCCACTCCAGGTCTACAGCTGCACTTTGCCTCTCGAGACTCTCTCTATCTGGATTAATTTATAATGTGGGATCTGGGGAGCCCCAAATCAGTGCAGGGGCAAGAAGAGGGGAGTTTCTTAGGGGTCATTTAATCCTATGAGAGATCCAAAACTCGGTGGAGGAGGAGCAGCTCGGCAGCCTGGGTCTAGAGAGCCTGGCAAGGGTAAACTGGCTGGAGATTCATCCTGTTGGTGTCCTACTGCTCTAGAAACCCTCACTGTGCCCTGCTGACCCCTGGGTATTCCACAGGAGTCCTGCCTGCTGTCTCAGGGATCAGGCTGCTGGGCAGGGATGACGCAGTGCTCATCTCCTGCTGGGTTTAAGCAGCACTGTGCACATTCCCATGGCACCTCTGGACAGGTGCCTGGTTCCTCACCAGCTCTGAGCAGCAGCCAGGAGAGCTGCAGGAGCCCAAGTCTGCCTGAAACCATTTACACAGCGCTTCAATACGTGTTGTTAGTTGGGTTGCAGCCAGGTGATGAGGCCAGGTAATGTCCCTGTGGGCTGAGGGGTGAGGACAGGGACTCCTTTCCTGCAAGGTGAAGAAGGAAGGAGTTACCCAAACCCACGTATGTGCCAAATCCCAAATCCCATCCTTCCTTTCCTTGCATTTTAACTGTCCCTTGGTGGCCCACTGCTCCTTCTGGCACTCTGATGGGGAACATGCAGGGAGTGCTGGATGCTGTGACACCGAGGCAGAAGTGACAACAGCAGGCTAGAGCCCTGCTCTGCTTGACCCCAGAGGCTCTGACAACCACCAGCTCTGGGCTGAGGCCAGGCTGAGATGTCACCTGAGCTATGGACAGCCCAGGCTGGGCCCATGAGAGCACACAGGGCTGTCTCCATGCTGCAGCTGCAGTTTGAGCCCTGGCTGCAGGGCAGGCTCTGGGCATTTGCAGGGAGGTATCCCCAGCAGGGAAAGCAGACACATCAGTGGGATCCAGGGGAATACCCACAGAATGCCCTCAGGAACAAAAATCCTCTCCAAATTCCCTTTGATTATTCCTGGTGGACAAGCAACTTTAACTCTACGGCTCAAAGGCATTTTGGGATGATGGTAACCATGAAATGACTCATTGGCAGACCTTGAAACCAGAGCCTATTATTCTTGGCATCCAACATCAAGCCTCAATGTGATTTTAAATTGTGGCTGGCTCCAGGATGCATTTTTAAAGGATTTTTGGTAAGGGGAGATTTTCTTTGGTGGTGTTTTTCCCCAAGTCCCTTGCTGACTGCAGCCCAGGTAATATCCCAGTCAGGTTATTCCCATGTCAGAAGGTGGATAAACCACCAGGCCACAGAGTCCCTCCATCCCTCTGTTATTCAAGGGAAGCTGAGACCCACGTGCTCATCTCTGGCCAGTCATCTCCATCCCCGGGCTGTGGTGTTCATCAGCCTCAGGTTGTGTCCTCACAACAGCTCAGGTGTGGTTATACTGGATGTATGGGTACACTTCATATACATATAGATACATATATATAAAGGATACTTATCAGTATTCTGATAACAGTACAGAGGTCGGCAGCAAGAGCCTGCATGCCACACATACAGCCTCAATATTAATACACATATATACGTATTTACTTAGGATGAATTTGTTCGGGGAGAGAGAGAGGAGCCTTTGGTCCAGAGATGGACAAAATCCAGTCAAAATCTGAGAACACCCAGGAAAAGCAGAGGGAAAGAACAAGCCTGCCCAAACCCTCCTCTTCCACTGCACCCCTCACTAAACATTTCATGTTAAAATATCGCCTTCGTGCTCGGCAAAAACGTTAAAGAAATGTTTCTGTGAGTTAGGACAAGGGCTCGAAATTCCCTTTGATGGTTACAGGAGCAGGCAGAGGAGACAGAGCCTTTCAGAGCAGCTGGGGATGGAGGTATGTGGGCTGGGAGGGAGCGTGGCCATGCTCTGCAGATGCTGGATGAGGCTGTGGATGTGCAGCTCGGGTCAGCTGAGGTCACTTCAGCTCCGATCAGCGCCTCCGACTGCAGCTGAGCTTCGGGAGCCAAAGGCACAAGTGCCACTCTCCTGGCACGGCTTGGAAGAGATGGCTTGGCTGGAGCTGGACCCAGGGAGCAAAACTCCATGGGAGCATTTTCCTCGTGGCTCTGAAAAGAAAGGAGAGAGCAAAACACCCCAAGCTGGAGGACACCACAAGAACCTCGCCTTGGGACTAAAAGAGGCCTCATTCACGTGGAATGTCACCCAAACAGGGTGACAGAGAATATGGGAAACCAAAAGTCACTCTGTTTTGCCTTCCAGGACAATATTTTCCTCCATTGAATGGTAACCAAGGGCTTGGTGAGGGCTGTGTGAGGTCTCTGCTCTGCCACAGACCACCTGTGTGAATGCAGTGGAGGCATTTATTTAGGTTTTCTACACTTCAGTCTTCCTGTCTATACATCAGAAAAGAAATAGCTCATCCCTGTGCCGTCAGGTTGTTGTGAAGATAAAAGGGTGAAAAGGCAACTTATGTTAAAAAAGGCTTAATAAATGCTGGGGGAAAGTGCAGAGAGAATTAATTCCTGTCTCAGGACCTCATCAAAGACTCCATTGTCCAGCTGGGGTGTCTCAGGCTGAACCTTTCTCTCTTGAGGGTTCCTGTTGCTGGCAGCTGCCCAGGCCAGGGCTGAGGCTCCCCAGGGAGGTGCTCTGTGTACAGAGGAGGTGGCAACCCTCTGGTTCTCAAAGTGCCTCCCAGGTGGGGAACAGCAGTGAGACAAATCCACACCTTTGCCTTTGGGAATTTCATGGCCAAAGCTGGGTATTTTTGTGTCCTGCTCTAAACAGAATCGATGGCAGGTTATACAAGCCTAAAAGATAAAAGTTCATCAACCCCAGCCTTCGTGGGGTGAAAAAAGGCACCTCTAGGCACTGTTAAGTTCCTGCAGTTTCCTATTTTTTAGATAACTCACAAGGATGCTCTGGATTTTGGACCCTGTAGGCTCCTGGGATTCTCAACAACGGGTTTCCAGTGAGAGCTGTGTTTTATTTGCAAGGCTGTTGACATAAAAGTAGGAGTTTTGGGTCTGATTCCTCAAGCTGGGACCTACTCTCATGAATAGCTGAACACCCTCAGCTCCCATCAGGGTGCTCCATGTGTCTGGGGGCTGAGCCCTTTGAGATCCTTGTAACTCTGTAGGGGAATTTTTGGTGGGGAAGGGGAGCCTGTATTGGAAAGGAGCATCGGTGCAGTTGTAAGAGACAGGAGGTTGTGACCCGTGTTGGGAAGCAGCCAAGAGAACAGGAATAGCATATGGAAAAGGCTCTTTGAATGCAATGTGTGTTGCTGATTCTTAGGAATAATCAGCTGCACCTCTTTACATGCTGTATTTTTTAGCACAAATTGAGGATAAAACATCCTCTCTGCTGAGACAGCAGAGTCCACGTTTCCTTTCCTTCACAGGCAGCTTCCCCCCGATACAGGTATATTGTATGAACTCATCCCACTTCCTTTGCTTGGGATAAGTGCCACAATCCCCTTTTCAGCAGCGGGGAAACTGAGGAACAGGCAGTTCAACTACCTTGCCCTCAGCCATAGACCTTGTCAGTGGCAGAGCTGAGATGCAGGCTCGGGAGCTACATGTACTGCTGCAGCTTTATTCCTGTGCCGTGTCAGAAAATATTATGTCTCACTTTGATGCATCCAGATTTTCTTGACATAAATTGCTGAAATCGCTGAGAGAGGCATTTATTTCAAAGTTCAGCACATTATACGTAGGGAGAGAGAAGTTGAGTAACTGGAAAAATCAACTTGGAGTTGCATCACCGGGAGCCAGAATGTTTGTTTAGTCCTTTGTGAAATGAAGCAAGCTTCAGTTTGGCCTCATCCAGGCATGATTAGTCAGGAGATAAGGAAAGGTTTCTGGATGGGTCCCTGATACTGAGCAATTTCAGGCATGGCTATATCTTGTGAAGGAGGGGGCAGGGGGAGAGTAACAGCCTCTCTTCCCTGTCTGCCCCGGCAGACAGTCCTACAGGCTCTGAGACACAGATTTCCAAATGACCTGTCCCTCCCACAAGCTGTGTTGCTCCTTTTCCCTCAGTTCCCATCCTCATCCAACCTCAAACTGCAGTAAATCATAAACGGAGGGACTTTGTGATAAAAGCCCAGTCCAGTCAGATCAAAGGCAACTTTTAGCTCCCATTTTCTTCGGGGTCCAAAACTCACAAGAGCACAGCTGCTGGCCTGAGGTTGCAGCTGTATTGCTCCCAGATGATAAAATAGCTGTGGCTTCAAGGTCCTCTGTGTTTGCTTAAGCTAAGACACTCACCTCCTTCCAATTCAAGCAAAACTCTTCACTAAACTGTTCACACACCATCCCTGTCTCCTGTCCCAGTGTGGGATGATGCAGGAGAGACAAACATGAGGAAATTCTCCAAGACTTCTGATTTTTACCTGCTGTCCCACGGTGACTGCTGACCTTGCCGGTATTTCTGATTTCATTTCACTTCACATCTCACGTTGTGCCACCTGACACATTCTGCACCAGCCAGGGCAAATCTTGGTTGGCCTTTAAGTCACTTTTGGCCTTTAAAGACCTGCAGTGTAAATGGCAGAATGAAAGTCCTGCTGTGAGGTCTGGGGGTTTAGGGACTTTCCTTCCAAAGCTGAGATTTTGTAGATCATAGAACCATAGAATGGTTTGGGTTGGAAGGGACCTTCAAAATCATCCAGTTCCAAGCCCCTGCCATGGGCAGAGACACCTTCCACCAGACCAGGTTGCTCAAAGCCCCATCTAACCAGGTGTTAAATGTCTAAGAGTTTAGCATACTACCCACCCCTCATCTAGCCCGAGCCTTGCTCAGGTTTGCCAAAGAAATGTCATCTTGATGTATTTAGAGGTGATCAGTCGTAAAAAGCAAGGCCTGAGCTCTCCTGTTTAAAAATCTACAGCATTTGGATTTAAACTCGTCTCAGAAAAAGAAAAGAGTTACCACCTGTCATCTCTTTGGGGATAAAAACCAGAAGGGACATTGTTTTGGCTTCCAGGAGCAATTTTAAGTGAGAAGTGCTGCTCGGGATTATTTACCCTTTTTCAGCCTGCAGCCTTGGCTGGGCAGATCGGTGAACTTGGCAGGGCTGCTGAAACCACACTCAAGAAAGAGTCCAAGGAGAAAGAGTCCAAGGAGAAAAGCAATTAAATCCCAAGTGGTCCCGTGCAGAGCTGCTGGAGGCTGCTCTCCTCTGGCTCTGGGCATCGTGGCTGAGCTGCAACACCAGTGCCCTCCCTCCTGCCCTTGCTCCCTTCCCAAATCCTCATCAGCTTCATTGCCCCAGACACTGTCTGCCCCTCTAAGGGCTCCATGTTCTGAAGAAACCAAGTTAAAAACAATTCAAGCCCCAGTGAAAGCCTGACCTGTAAGAAAGAAGAAAGTCCAGAGCAAACTGGTCAGAACCCGCAATTCCTGCAATTTATTTCAGCCATTTCTGGCATTGCACTTTCCTGCCCTGAGCTCTGACTTTAGAGCCATGAATTTTTCTTCTTGTCTCAGGTCTGGACATCAGTTTTTCTGCTTCAGGGTATGATGAAACTGCTACCAGATATCCAACCACTCTCCAAGAGACCATTCACTGGGAGCAGGCCCAGTTGCTGGTGATCCTTCCCACAGAGATGCACACTCTGCTTGGGACCTTATGGGAAGTGAAGGCTTGGAAGATGCCAAAGCAAGAAGGCTTTGTGTTCTTGGCTCTGATGTCAGCATAACCAGATCATTTTACTCTGCCCAACTTCCTAGCACTTGTTTGAATACAGACATTTCAGACGAGGGAAATGTCTCACATTCCCAGAAAAAGCGTTGCACTGACTTCCTCATCCTTCCTTGCATCGCTGGCATTTCTTAGAACTCTCTTCTCATGACAGGGCAGAGATGTTGGCAGCTCTGGCCACTTTGCTCTCAGTAAAAAAGCAGGTTGTTTTGGACTAATGAGAGCTGATGTGGTTTTGAGGTTGTTCTCTCAGCAACACCTTCTTGTGCAGCACTTCGTGGGGCAGTGCTCCGTGAAGAGAGCTAATCTTCATCAGCCCCACAGAAATTAAAAATAAATGTGAATTCAAAAGGCAATAAACATTGCAGTGAGCTTGTTCTGGGTTTCCTGAGGCAGCTGGCTCAGCCTGAGCTGTGCCATCGCTTGCTGCCTGAGGGAAGGCTGCAAGGATGGAGGCTGAAATCACAGCTCCTTGCTGTGAGGAGGAGCAGCACCCGCCCATCCCTGCTCCCATCTCTCTGCTGGCTACCTCCATCTCAGCTCCCAGGGCATGTGAGGGGCCTCCAGGCTCTTCTTGCTCCTAAAATTCACCTTCCAGGCGAAGGGATGTGCTTCAGGCAGCTCCAAAGAATGGCCTTGTTTTCACATTTATTAATGAATAATTGGATCAATTAAACACAAATACTCCTCCACGCACTGAGGGGGACCAATGTCAAGTGAATGGCGAGTTTTCAATCAGGAGAAGAGACTTTTTATGAAAAGGAAGCTGTAAATGTGATTTGCTTCTCCTCTCGACCTTGGGAGACCTTTACCTACATTTATTTCTCAGACCTGAATTAGCACCATAATAACACAGGGCTGGAAAATTATACTTAAACCTCCCAGCTATTTCTGGGTTACAGAGGTTCTTTCTTTTTTTCAGTCTAACCTAGTTTTCCAGTGGAACATTCCCAGCCTCTACAAAGAGACATCCCAGTTTTCCTCCCTATGTAATTATATAAAGTCTGGCCTATATTCGTGCCCTTTCGCTCAGTCATCTTTAATGTCAGCGAGGGCTCCTGCTCCCTTTGGAGAGGTTCAGAGCAGGAGGGAAGATTGACACTTCACCCCTGATTCTGCCCTGAAAATGGGCTGGATAAAAGTCATCACCACAGCCTGTGAAGCCTCTGATCAGTGTGTGTTTGGCTGCCATTCACTTGGCAAAGTCAAATTGTGTCCTGCCACCACCAGGGTCCCGTGGCTGTAAATGGGAAAGAACCACAGAATCACAGAATGGTTTGGGTGGAAAGGGACCTTAAAGATCTTCTCACTCCCTGACACGGGCAAGGACACCTTCCACTGGACCAGGCTGCTCCAAGCCCCATCCAACCTGCCTAAAGAACCATCACTGCCCACGGGATGGGGTAGAAATCTGGAAAAGGTCCTTGCAAGAGAAAGCGGGATCGTGGCACGGGATAGGCTTTTTTCTTCACTGCACAGACAGGGATGGTGTTGACGAGCAAAGTTAAAAATCTCAGCAAGGTAGTGGTGATTTGTTCCTTACCTTTACACATTGATTTGCTTAATAAAGAAAAAAAAATCAAAAATGAGGGGATCTCTGCATTGCTTCATCTTGTAGGGCAGAGAGCAAACCTAGGATGCTCAAGACTGCAGTCCTCCAAGAAATATTAAAAATTGCAGGTCTTAAAACCCAATTGAATTTTTTTTTTAAATCTTGTAAGTGCCACCAAATAAATACTTGGGGAGGGAAATTTTTTTTGTTTGTTTCTTTGTTTGTCTTTAGTTGTTGGGTTGGTTTTTTCCAACATTTCCAAGGGGAATGAGGAGAAATCCAGGCTAGAGGATACTCATCCACCATGACAAGATACTATCCCTTTCCAAGGAGATTTGCATTTTCTGGACACACATGAACTTCTCCAGGGGCAGAATCCCAGGGGAGGGTTTGGGCATCTGCAGACCTCAGCACCAGTCACTTCCAGCTTGGGTCTCATTTCCTCCATATCATCAGTATCAGTACAAAAGTGGATCCAAACCAGTGGTTTTTCCAGCCTCAGTCAGACCTTTCTGCTGCTTTCAAGAGGCTCTGAGTCAGGTTGTGCTTTGCCACATCAGCAACACTGAAGTTTGACAGAATTGACACCTCGTGCAATCAGAAAATATCTGCAGAGTGAAGGCTCTGAGGCTCTGCCTGGCCCCTTGCCTTGATGGGCAGGGGCAGAACACCCCGAGCTGTGTGCTGGGCAGAGATGGGCACATTTGCATGGACAGGGTGGCTTTTTATTCTCCCAGGCTTTTGCAGAGTGGTCTTGCACTGTGCAGCGAGGAGTTCCACAGCACTGGATGGAGGGGAGTGGGAAGGGGCTCGCTTGGCCATGGGGCAAGAAAAGCTTGTGTCCTTCCACAGTGTCCCAAGCCATTTTATTTCGGTGCCATGAGTGACAACTAAACAGGACCCAAAGCTCACCCGTAGTGCTGAGCCCGCTGCTGTCTCCAGAGTCACTGGGCTCTGCTCACCCTTGGCTGGGGGCCTGGAAAGTCTGGACACTTCTGTCCTGGGTTGAAACAGCCCTTTCCTAACTTTTTACTGGCAGCACCCAAAAACTGAGACACCATGAGTCACAGCAATGGACAGATTCCACAAACTAGCTGTTTCTAATTTTAAAAAGAGAAAAAAAACCAAAACAAAACAGGATTAGAGGGTGCTTTGCATCTTTTGGCTGCTGCCCTGAGCTGGAGTGTGGACTCCTTGTCTTGCCTGGGAAACCCAGCCCGGTGCCAGCCCACCTGAGATCAGATGATGTGAGTGGAAAATGTGAGGTCTGCTTAAGGATGGAGGAGGCTGGTGAGGAACACCCTTTCCTGGAAAGGGCCACACCAGAGCATTTAGGGCTGCTTTGCTACATTGCACAGTTCCCTCTACAGGTCGCAGCAAGAAACACCGGGCACCCTGGGGATGGCTGATGTGGGAAAGAAATGCAAATAAAGGTAATAAAACGTTAGCGGCCAGTTGAGGAAGGGGCTTTGATTCTGGCTGGGAGGAGGTTTTCACAGCTGTTTTTCGTGTTGGCTTTGAGAAATCCCCACCAAAGTTTTAGTTTTGGTTTTAAGATTGTAATATCCCTGATTTTTTTATACTTCAGACTGGATGCTGGTGATGCTACAACTCAAGTTTTACCTTAATATGGAAAATCATTGTTATGGCTAATAGTTTTAATAATAGTAATACTAATAGGAATCTCCTCTGAGGTTTTTGGCCATCACCATGGGGCAATTAATGGGTGGCAACCAGTTAAATCCCTTTTTCACGTATTTCCCTCCTGCAGGCAGACTCACACTTTCGCGAGGAATTTGAAGGCTGCACCAGCAAAAGACCTGAGAAAACACAACACCATCACAGAGGTGTGAATCTTTTGCCCTGGTGCTTGGCAGGGTGCTTGTGTTGCCACCTCAAGCTTCAGCAAAGGCTGTAAACTTGACTGATGACAGCAGCTGGCAAAACTCAGCCCACCCAAGGAAAAGAAGCACCTCTGGCAAGCAGAGAGGTCAATATGATGCAGGCATCTGCTTCTCCATGGCATCTCACTCTCCCGAAAATCCCGGCTTTGGTGGGCAGCAAGCAGCCAGGGCTGCTGGTGGCACTGCCTTCCACCAAACTTTACCCTGGATGAACAGGGAATCTCGTGTTTTATCTGACACCCAGGCACGTATTGTACTTTTAGTTCGGGCAAGTTGCTCAAAGGGCTTGGAACGCACAGCCGTAGGTTTGCATGTGTTTTACTCCCAGCCATGCCACAAGACAAGGCACAGCCCTCCTGCAGCTCAGCATCCCCCAGTGGAGCTCCCCTCACAGAGCACACATTTCTCAGGGTCACAATCCCCTTGAACATCTTTAAAACTCTTCAGCATAATCAGAAATTTATTCTCTCCCCTCCCTCAACGGAAAATTAGATTTAATCATGCTTTGTTTGAAAGCAGATGAAAACCGAAAAACAGCTCTCCCAAAAAGCATCCCAAGCACCAGCAAGCAGGAATTAGTTGTACTGCAGCATGAAGTATCTGGTTTCCCAGCTGTTTTGGCAACTGAACAGACACTTACTCAAAGAAGAACTCACCCCTTGAAAAAGAGGGTCAGTGGAAATTTTTGGAGTGCTGTTTTCCGCCTCTCTGTCCCCTGGGTTTATGACCTGGGCTGCTCTCTGGTGTACACAGCGGTGGGCTCACGGGGAGGTTGAGGGAGGGGAGGTCTGTCTCCTTTCCCTCTGCCCCTCCTGGTGTGGTTGCTGGTAACCACAGAGCAAAGCACCGGCTGCTCTGCTCCCCCTCCACCCTCAGACCTGGGGCTGGACACTCACTTTTTGTAGATAAATGACTGCTAGGGGCTGCTTAGGGAAAGGTATAACACATAAAAGTGGCTCATCCGCGGGGTTAACAATCAACGAACACCAGGTTAGAGAAGGTCTACGCCAGCTCTGTGTCCAGGCCAGTGTGTTCACGAGCCACCGCTGCGCTCTTATCACCCATAAACTTTATCTATACATTGGTCCAGCTGCACTGTGTAACCTCCCCGACAGCTGGCACCGGGTTTCACAGGTCAGTTATTTTTCTTGTGTGCAAAATCCAGCCTGGTCCTTATCTGCACTTTGCTAAACCTCCTCCTAATCATAAAACGCCGGCAGCCGCCGGCCGAGCGCCGGCAGCAGCGCCCGGAGCCAGCGCTCCTGCTACAAAGGGCTCCTCTTTCTGCAAGAATGGCCACAGCCCGTTTGGAGGAGCGCTGTGAACTCATAGCACAAATAATCACAGCGATACTACAACTTTGAAAAGAAATCCATGAAGTGTATTTCTCGATGACATTTCTTTGATTGCTCTTAATTGCGTTTGACTCACCAGCGCAGGCTCCAAATTAATGAGCTCTTATGGTACCACGGAGCCTGGATACGACAACCAGAGCAGGCATGATAATGAGCCACACGACGGTGACGCTTTTCCCCCTCGGCTCTCCCTTTTCTTCCCACCTCCCTCCTGACTTGCAGCAAGAGCAAGGCTGTCTGCTTGCCTCGCTGTGATGGATTTCTATTCCCCGGACCATCCACAGTGTTTGTTTTCGGAAGAGTAATGTTTTGGAGGAATTATTAAAGGAGGAAAACAGGCTGGCTCCCACTTGCTGCCTCTTGCCTTGCACTTCGATTTCTTAGCAGGGGGTGTCCCCTGTGAGTGTTTGCATTACTCCTGGCACGCTGCAGCCCCTGCCCAGGATGGGACACAAGCAATTAAATGCAGTCAATAATGCCTATCCTGAACTTTAAGGCATACTTTATTCTTGCAGAGCAGGACAGCGTGATGCACACTGATAATCCCTCACAGCTGTTGCACAGTCTTTCCCTTCTTTTTTTTTTTCCAGTTAAAATCTGGTGCTGGACAACACCCTGTGCTTGCTGAGAGCAGAGCTGAGCCCTGGGAGGGTGATGGGTGCTGCTGGAAGCTGAGGAGTAGCCCTGAGGTCTCAAGCCCTGCACTTCCCAGCACTGCGTGAGGGACCAGCTGACGGTGAGGTAGAAAGTTGCATTTTTTGCAAATCCTTTTTCTTTTCCCCTGGAGCTCAGCAACAAAGGGGATTCAGGGCCACCTCACAGAGTACACCTGAGCTGAAGCTCATGTGAACTTCTGGGATGGGATCTTGATTTGTGCTGTGCATGAGGGAACCTCTCTTTTTTTTCTCAGGACTGCACAGCCCCTGGGACAGGCCTGGTTTGCAGCCAGCAGTCTGGCATGCAGCAGGAATAAAATAGCAGTTCCTGGAGCTCTCTTTCCAAATGCTTTCCCTTGAAGTTAGCCTGGCTGCCAGGACACTTCTTTTTTTGGGTGAGTCCTGCCTTTCAGATGAGCTTGTCATCCTGGTCCTTGAAGTTCCTAATCCCTGCCTTGTTTGAAGGGAAACTGGAGCAGTACTGCATGCAAAGGAAACACCGTGGGTTGGTTTTCCTTATTGTCTGAACCTTGTAAACAGGTTCCAGACACAAATAATGGTTTGTAAGTCACGTTCCTCTCTCTCAGAGGAACCATTTCTATTCTGCAACCTTTTGCTGATGCAGCAAAATAAGAAAAACAGCCTGAAGGGGTGAAGAAGCAAACGTCCCAGGCTCAACTTCCTAACCCAGAGAAAGCTCTGAACGAGAACAGCTGCTCAGCAGAAGTCTCCCCGAACAAGAGTGGTTTAAATTAGTAGGATTCTGGCTAATTAAAAGACTATAAAGACATAATTAAAAGAACTGAGACTAAGCTATATTAAATTAGTCCACCAGCCACCTTCCAAGCCATTGCAGAAGGATGCAGATGCTCTTCACCAGTCTGAAGCAGGCTGTGCCCTGGATGTGCTGGCCACAGCAGGAGCTGGTGGTGGAGCCGACCTGCTGGAGAGATTCCCAAGCAATCCCATCACTGCCAGAGCGGTAGAAAGGGGATTTGCCCTGGGACAAGGCCAGTGAACCAGGAAGGTGACAGAGAGGTGGTTCACTCCCAGGATAATTTCCTCTCTCTCACGTCAGTGCTCTCCCTGTGCTGCCGCAAGGGTGGAAGTCGTGCTGCTGGTGGGAAATCCTCGATTAAAGCACCCTGCTGCTCACAAATGAGCTCTGAGGCACTGCTGGCCCAGGGGTCTGCCCACAGCTCCAGGATGCCTCGGGGATGGCTGCAAAGACAGCGGCATCCCCCGGTGAGAGTGTGGGGAATACAGCCAGAGGGGGCTGGGGAATGGGAAAAGAGGGGCAAGGAAGAGAAATTAAGTAAGAGTGGGAAAGAGGGAGAAAAGGAGGAGAGAATGGCACACAAAGAAAGAGGAAAAGGAGAGAAGGGTAAAAAGAAAAAAGGCAAGAAAGAAAGAAAGGAAGAGAAAAAGGGAGAGGAAAAAGACAAAAAAATAAAGAGAAAAAGAAAAATAGAGAGAAAGAAAAAGGAAAAAGAAAGAAAGAAAGAAAGAAAGAAAGAAGGAAAGAAAGAGAAAGAAAGAAGAAGAAAAACTGATAAAATGAAGAGAAAAAGGAAAATAAATAGAAAGATAAAAAGCAGAGAAAAAGAAAGAGAAAGGAAAAATAAAGGAAAATAGGGAAAGAAAGATAAAAAGAGAAAGAAATTAAAAGAGAACAAGAAAAAGAAAACATAAATTTACAAGTGAAATCAAAAGAAGGAAAGCAAGAAAGAGATGGAAAGAAAGGAAGAAAAAGGAAGCAAATTAATTGAAAGAGGGAGGGAAGGAAAGAGCAAAGGGTTGTGGGTGCTTCCAGCTGTTCAGACACGGCAGTGCCGCCCCTCCACAGCTGTGCTTTCCATCTCTGTCCTGCTGGGCTGCAGCCCTCCGTGGCACATGGAGGGCCCCAGGTGCACGGGGACCATCTGCCATGAAGAGCCCCTTTGGCCCGAGGGATATTTGTTGGGGTCACCAGCATCCCCTTGCCCCCAGAGGAGGAGGCTCAGGTGAGGTCAGGCACCTGCAAAAGGCCTGGTCTGGCCACAGGAGCTGCTGCACCCGGATGAGGACAAACTGCAGGACACAAGGATGTTAAAACTTCCTTTAAGCAGCAGAAAATACAAGTGTGTGGTGGCAGATGTGGCCAGAGCTGACTTCGAGCTCCTGCTCACAGCTGCTGGAGAGGCTCTCGATAGCTGCAGCTGCTCACACACCCGGCTCTGCCTCAGAGCAGAAACCTCCAAATGCTTCTTTTCTTTGTGCCGTGTAAGACAAAAGTTGGGAGATTTTCCATGAATCGAGAATTTTAAAAATGCTATTCGGAGACAAAAGGAGTGCTCTTGATTTTAAGCACTGCTTGGAAAAAATCCCATTGAGAAATCGGGAAGCAAAACATATTGTGAAGTGGAAAGCTGCGCCATGCTGAAGAATTAAAAATGTTTCTTTGGAAGCTGTAAGGATCGGGGTGGTTAGAGTTTCTGGGATGCTTCTTAAAAGGAAGGGAGAAAAAGGAATTCCATAGATGCTTGACTGCTTTGCTTTAGTAAGTAATAAATTAGAAAATATTTTAAAAGGAAAGAGAAAGAAAAAAGTTAGAAAAGCAAAGTTAAAGGCGCTGGGCAAAACACGCACAGAATCCAGAATGGTTAAGAAAAGATCATTTTTGCCTCACATCTCTCTGTCTCCCTGCTGAAGGCTGAAAGGAGAGCCAGTGCAAAACCACTGTGATATGGAATTTAATTAATTAATTAATTGATTGATTGATACATTTTTTTACATAACTTTCTAAAAAAAAACTTCATAAAAAACTTTGTAGAAGGTGTGGAAGCCCCATCCTTGGAAGTGTCCAAGGCCAGGTTGGATGTGGTCCCGAGCAGCCTGCTCTAGTGGAAGGTGTCCCTTCCCATGCCAGAGGGGTGGAGCTGGATGATCTTTAAGGTCTCTCCCAACCCAAACCATTCTGTGATTCTGTGATTCGTGCCCCAGCCACCAAACCTGGGATGACACTGGCGTGAGCTTGCCCCACACCAAGAGGGGTTTGTGGGCTCCAGTCCCTCAAGTTCCCCCATGGCATGGCTATGAAGAAAAATGTTTCAGCCCATCTGACCCCCATCAGTCCTAAGAATAAAAACCTGGATAAAGGTGACAATATTGAGCCAACTTCTTACTGACAGGTAGAGAATCCAACACCATCCACCAGAAAAAGCTGCTTTTGGAGTTTACACCCCACTGGACACCAGCAAATACACCCTACAAGACAGACAGAGGCAGAAAAGTAGTTTTCAGTATCAGTCCTTTTCAGGGCACTATGAACTTAAAAAAATGGAAAGTGATGAGGACTGGGGTTCTGGCACCACTGAGAAGGGATGTGGTTCTATTTTCAAGGTATAGCCATGTGCTCTGACAGTAACCGATATCCATTTGCTAATTTCAGTGGTTATTAGCTTGTTTTGTAATGAAATAGTAGTTTCACTGATACAAATACATAACAGTTTCCAAAAGATTTCAACCCAGGGGTTCAAAAACCAACTCTGTATGAAAGTCATGCTGAGGCCATGCCATCCTCTTCAGCTGAGATCAGCTGGAAGGCGAGCTTGGTGCCTCCCCACGAATTTCACAGCTGGTCATATCACGCCGCCGGGGGTCCAGCTTCACCCACACCCCAGAACGGGGCAGCAGGAGGATCTAGCTTTTGAACCTGCCAGCTTCTTGTTTTGTCCATTGCTCCTAATTCTTCTATTATACAAGAGAGTGAGCCGTCAGCCATCCCTCAGGAATTCTCTGGACTTCTCTTGTATCTCTGACCATCTATTTTCCAAACTGGAGCAACTCTCCTCCCAGGCCTTCAGCGGCCCGCGTTACTTTGCATGAATCTTCCCCAAACATCTTATTCCCTCCGAGTGCTGTGGGACCAAAATGTCACCAGCTACTGACAACAACATCCCAAGCTCCCTTAGAACCTGAATCATCCCCTGAGTCAATGTGGATGCGCCAGAGACATTTGTAGCAGCGCAATGACATTTTCTGCTCTGTTCTCCACTTCTTCACAATTCCCAGAGCCTGATTTGATTCACAGTGACAGAGATTGTGGCTTGATGCAAACGTCCTGAAAGGTGCCCCATAGTGTGGCCTGAGAAGGCTCAGGGCATGGATCTGTGCCCTTTTCTAGCACCAGCTGGGCCGGCTGAGATGACTTCTCCCAGTCCCCTGTCACTGGCTGCTTTCATCTCTTTGGTAGCTTTGCTGCACACACAATGGACCCTTAGTTCGTGTTCTGAAGCAGCTGGGGCTTGGCTTACACCCTTCTAAAACATCAGGTCCTTGCTAACCCATATTTTTAAGCAGGAACAGAAAGAGGGTGGAAGTTGCCAGCAGCAGCAGTGGGTGACCCACACGTTGTATCGCTGCTATCCGAGCTGGGAGCACAGCAGGCAAAGCAAGGAAGCTCCTTGGAGGCTGAAGCCAAAATCTGGTGTCTGTAAGGAGCTTGTGAACCAGGGCAAGCAGCAGGACCATGGCAGGGTCCCCAAGATCTGTTGCTACCCCCAAAGTGTCACCTTCATCATCGGGGTCAGGGTGAGCCCCGTTCCCAGAGTGTGTGATCAAGATGCAGATGTCCCCAGCTGCAGACAGACCAGGAGCACAAGCTGAACTTCCCCAAAACAACAATCAGCCACTGACTTGAAAGGAAGGCTCACCTGTCCTCCCCTCCCTGGCTCTGTCTGAGAGCAGAGGCACCGGTGCTCTCTCAAAGAAGCTGCACTTGTGGCATTTTTGACCCAGCTGGAAGAAGGATGAACCATAAATCTCACTTGGCAGCCTAATCTCATTATATTTCCCAGCTCAGTTTCCAGGCCAAAGGGGTTTGGCTTGGCTTCAGAGAAGCATCTGAGCCCTCAGAAGCTGCTCCAAACCCAAGTCCTGAATCTGTTGATGGTCACCCATCGCTGGGACTGGTGTCCCCTTGTTGTCACTAGCTGTGCACTGCAGAGGTGGACTAAGACACGCCACAGGAAGTCACACAGACACTCATCAATACCAACCCTCCATAAAGGTATCCCAAGCCACCACCTGAAGAGGAGGTACGGAGGGTCATAAAAAGGCATGAACTCGCTGTTGCTAAAAGGCCAAGAAGCAAATCATCTCTTTGAGAATCTGCTGGGAGTGAGCATATTAATGGACCACCAGCCACCATCAGAGGCATATTAGGGGATGCCTCCTAATTCCACTACATTTCAGCTGGAAAGGAGGTGTCCTTGATGGATATCTGCTGGGGTTCTGTGCAAGTCACAGAAGGCCTGTGCAGTCAAAGCAAGTGGCAGCAGGAAATCATGATTGCTTATAAATTGAGAAGTCTGCGCTGAAGGGAGATGGAGACCACCACTGCAGAGCCAGGGCAGGGCTGGCTTTGCATGTGTCTCTGTCCTGGTGGTCTGAAGAACAAAGAAGAAGCCAGGAGGGTGAGCAGACCTTGGGAACAGAGGGAGGCTGCAGCTGTAAAGATGAGCCAAGCTGTCTCCGTCAGCCTGGGAACCAGGGAAAAGAGCTGGCTGGGGAGTGCTGGTTTCGCTTCCCAGCGCTTTGTGCAGACGCTGCCTTGGTGTTACGGTTCACGTAGGATTGCAGCAACCCCCTCTCAGCAAGGAACAGGCTCCAAGACTTCCTGCAAAAGCTCTGGCCATGTTCTGCCATAATTTTTGCCAGAGATTTGCCTTTCATCTCTTTGGGATGCAGCAGCAGGAACAGGGCAGGAAGCTCCCACTACCTCTGGAGAAATTGACCCTTGATCCCAAACAACGTGCAGGTCGGGGAGGGATTCAGCCTCTCTGGGTTGCATTTCTCTGCCTTTGGGAGCTGTGCTTTGGCCCACGGTGGTGATCCCAGAGCCAGCTGGCTGAATTCTGTGTATCCAGACTGCACAGACCAGCAGAGCCTGGGCATGGACCAGGCTTCAGCCATGCACCACTTGCGTGACAGAAGGGCCAGCTGGCTCATCCCAGCCCAGCCAGGCAGCCTCTGCATAGCCCACATGATGGACCAGCTAATGCAGCACTGCTGTCACCAGCTCTGTCCCCTCAGGAGCATCATCCTGGATGGGGCATCTTCCCTGAGTCCAACCAGACCCCCAGCCAAACCCCCAATAGCTGCAGCTCTGGAGCTGTTCTCCATGGGGCTGCCAGTCCGAGACACCAAACAGAGGATTTCAGGCTGAATGAAGGTTTTGGTGGTTTTTCCTGAGTAAGGAGAACAGCTCTGAGCTCAGCAAACTGTTCTGTGAGTCGTGCAAGAGAGCTGAGCTGCCTTAAGGACACCGCTGATCTTTCACAGAATAGAGATTGTTTTGGGTTGGAAGGGACCCTAAAGCTCATCCAGTTCCAACCCCCTGCCATGGGCAGGGACACCTTCCTCTAGATCAGGATGCTCAATGACCCATCCAGCCTGGCCTTGAACACTGAGAGGGGAAAATGTACATGCATTCATCTTCTCCTGTCCCACCAGCATCTGGATGGCTCCTCTGTGCTCCAAGAAGTGAAATGTCAGCTCTCAAACTTATAAATCAAATGTAAACATTATTGCCAAACACTTTCCATAAATCATTCTCTGGGATTTTGTGGCAGGGTTTCCTTATTTTCTCTTTATACTCTAGTTATTATCGGCTTTGTTGGGCACTCGGGCTCCTGTTCTGCGCTTTTCTTTGCTGGGCTGATTCGTGCAACAGTTTGGCTTCCCAGGGCAGCTGCTTTGTAACAGGGGTGTTTGGGGGCTGTGGGGAACGTGATGAGTTTCTTGCATAAACTTTGCACCAGTGTACCTCCCTTGGGTACACTTTGTACCACATAAACCCAGCTCTCAGATTATGAACTCAACAAGGCAAAGCTCACTGAAGTACCCAGAAATGAGTGGATAGCTCTATCCACCAAAGACATTAAACATGCCACGTTTAGTCATTTCACTCAGTGGAAATATCTCATCAGTCTGTAACGCAGATCCACTTAAATCAACCCTTGAACTGAAGTTCAGGAGAGCAACATCGAGGAAAACAAAGGGAAGAAATTCCCACTTGTAACATGAGCAGCTGCTACTGCCTTGCAAGATAAATGAGCACTCCATAATACAAGAGGCATGATGGCTCTCTGATGTCAAAATGTTGTCAGGGGACAGCAACCTATGAAAGGACTTTTTTTTCCTTTTGTTAAAAAAGCCACCAAGTAGCTTTATTAGTATAAAAATTCAAGGTCACCAGAGCGTGAGCTTTTGCCCTTTACCTATTTTGTCTGATTCCTAGAGGCCACAGCTGGGGTTTTCAGGCTGCAACGGTGCACAGGTGTGCTTTGAGCCAAGGGCAGCAGAGATTTGCATTTCATTTCCATGTCTGCCAGTGCATGGATGTTTTCCTGAATGAAGAGGAAACGGGGCAGGAAGTCCCATGGCTTGTGGCATGAATCCAAGCAGGCATGGGGATCTCCATCCTGGCAGAGACCCCGCTGCACCCAGGGCAGTGTTGCACAGGGACCACAGGGATGGTGGCAGAAGATATAATTGTCCTTCCCTTTATGTTTAATGTCTCTCTCAGCCTGCGCGCATCAGCCTCGGGGTGAGCCAAGGGCTTCTCCTAAAACCCCTTTGGGGTTTTGGGAGCTCCAGCTGGGTCTCTGAGCAGCTCAGGAGCTGGGAGCGGTGGGAGCAGCGTGCCGGCTGCTCTGCTGGGGTCAGCGGGGACATGTCAGAGCCGCAGCTTTGCAAACACAGAGCTGCAGCTTTGCGACACGTCAGCCGTGGGATGCCGGGCACGGCGGGGTCCCTGCGGCCGCTCCACTGACCAGCTGTGCCTCACACAGCCGGGGGTGCCAGCCGGGACCTCGCTGCTGCCTTGGGAATGTGCCCCCAGCCCGGCTCCCACCACAGACACTGCACCTCACCTGCTGTGGGAGACAGGGAAAACACCGGGGTGGGTAACAGGGCAGTGGCACTGGGGGTGGGACTCGCCTGACCCGCTGGGGATGTGTGTCTGCTCCTCAGCTGGTCACCTCCAGTGATGAGCCCATCAGTCTCTTAATAATAAATAGAAGCAAAACCACTACATTCTTATTTACCTCTTCTTCCATCAGCAGACGCTGTTCCCAGCCGTGAAAGGTTCTGCTGCAGCCCTGCCCCTAAACCAGCCAGCGAGGGAAGAATTGCTGTTGACACTGGCTGTGCTGTAATTGGCCTTTAGGGCTGACCCCTTTAATTAGATTAACAGGGGCCGGTGCATTCTCTCTCTCATTTCTTCCTTGGGCTGGGGGCAGAGTTGGGCAGGGACCCCTCCAGGGCCCACTCCCACTGTGCCAGGGCTTCCTCCGAGCTTTTTCCTGCAATCTCTCACCTCCTGCTGCCACCGTTCCCAGGGTCCTCTGCTACGCACCCTCAGAGAAACATAGGACAAAGTGGGGAATGGTGTGAGATCAGGGCTTGTGTCCCTCCCCCCATTTGCCATTTCCAGGCTAAAGTACCCTGGGGAGGTTAAAAACAGTTCAGAAGTGGCACAGGAAGAGAATAGGGATGCTGAAGAAGGGGAAGGAGGAGGAGAAGCCCTCCCTGCTCTCCCTCTGCCAGAGGAAATAATTCAGTGTTAAGTGTCACCTCAAAGAGTTAAATCAACCAGAGTACATTGCAAAAAGGCATTTTAGCCATTTCCATAGATAATGGTTAGGTCATGTCAAGACGCTGGCTTTCATGATGCTATCAAGCCATCCATAATTTAATGTTTAAAATGCAACCTTAGCAATACAATTAATACTGTTTTATTAGCCCACAGAGGCTTCATGTAACTACTTAGAGCCATATAACACCAGCCCATCTCACAGCCCCATATAAATTCCTCTGGTAAGATAAACTTTTAGGTCTGCAGTTGCAGGCACTGAAAATCTGCAGAGCCAGCAGAAAGTAAATGGCTTTCCTGTTTGATAGAGTATCGCTTTGGAGGAGCGCACCTCTGCCTCCTCTGCAGAGAAACGAGTTGGTGCCAAGACCTTGGAGAGGAGGAAAGTACAGGACATACCTTGGGAACAGTCCTAAATCATCTCTTTCTGCTTCTCATTGTCCCTCTCCCTCTCCCTGGGTGTCTGTGTCTCCTTCACACCCACAGGGACATGCACAAACACACACCCACTCTCACACGTTTTCTCTCTCACGTGGAACAGGACTGTTTGTGCATCTTGCACTGTTTTCAAACAAAACCCCTCCTGCCTGCCTGCTGATGGGTTCCTGACACTAAGTATCCCAAACCAGGTGCTCTGCACCCCCTGCCTTGCCATCCTGGACCCCTGCAGGTTCCCTGTCACATGAGGCAGCTTAAGTTTAGACTCCTGCAGCTTGGATATCTCCACCTGAGGCAGCCATTCCTGCTCCCCTGAGAGGCAGTGCAAGGTGGGAAGCATTTACAGTGTGTTATCCATTTCCCTCACTGGAGACCCCTCCTTCGGGACGAGTTGAACCCTGGACACCACTGGCCGAGTGTCTGTTGAGGAGCAAGGACAGCAGCCTGGGATGCAAATATTTTCCTGAAGGCAGCTGGGTCCCACTCTCAAAATCCATTGCTGTTATTTGAGACACATTTGGAGCACATGCACGCAGGGACATTTGATGTCCTCAGCAAGGGCCACCGAGCCAGAGAGCTGGCAAAAAGTGCACTGGGTCACACATGGCATGAAACTTGCTCATTCTGACTTGTGCCACACCACTCTCCCCTGGTACCTGCATGTGCCTCTTCCCTGCAGTGAGATTGTTCTCTCTGGGCCCATCTGGGGCCTGGTGCAGGATCCTGCACGGGGAGGGGAACCAGCAGAGCTTGCCTGGTGCAAAGCCCCTCCAGAGGCCACGGCAGATGGAGGCTGTAGGAGCTGCTGAGGTCCTGGCCAGCAGAGTCCTTTCTGTCTTTTGGTCTTCAAGTCAGTTGTGACCAAGTCCTTTGGTCTTCAGTCAGTTGTGACTCTAACCAGTCTCTGAGATTGCCCTGGCTTGGTGTGTCCGTGTAACTCAGCCCAAGGCAGCCCATTTATGTGCAAAGCCTTGAAGTGAACCTGGTTCTGCTGCTGAACACATGCCCACAGAGCCGCTCACCCACAGACACCAGCACAGAGCCAATTAGGCACATTAGCATGGAGCCAGGCCAGACTAATTGTGCTCTGCTTTCCCTGGGCCCTGTGAGCCTCCCTTTGGCTCATGCAAGCTGTGGCCATTTCACGTCCACAGGCAAGAAGAGACCTCGGTGGCATCTGATCAGGCCAGGTTTTCCCATAGCCTGGTCATGGCACCAGCACCATTCAATCCTCGCATGAGGCTGAGGGGCATCAGGAGCCCTGTGCCCCAAAAGCCATCCCTGACCGCCAAAAGCCATCCCTGCCCCCCAAAAGCCATCCCTGCCCCAAAGCTCTTCAAAACCAACACATAAAGAGGAAGAAAAGGAGAAGTGTTACCGGACTGGTATGAGCAATGTAGAGAGGAGGTGGCTGGCCCAGGCTTAGAGATCCTGTGCCAAAGGTGAGGTTTCGTGGCTCCTAGATCTATGCCCGCTGAAACCACCCTATTCTTGTGCTCATCCACTGCAGGGTGGATCTCAGGGATTGCTTATCTACCCCATCAGCAGAATAAAAAGACGCTCCTGGCACTGTCATCTCCTTGTTTCTCCTCATATTTTTCTCCCTTAAACCCCTGTCTCCTCTAAATAGGTTCATCTCTGCTTTTATGTTGGAAGTAATTTTTGAGTTTGTCTGGTTGTGAAGTCACAGTCTGGGAAATTTAAAGAGGTCAAAATTCATGGGGTGAATAAAGATTCTTCCTTTCTCCACTATATGTGCATTAAGGTTTTATTAAATGTCAGGGTCCTACAGTGACCTCAGGGTTTGGGGGGACATAGTTCTGAGTGCAGGGTCTCATCTCCTTTGTCTTCCACACACCCTGACATGCAAAGATATGGGAATAAAGAGAAGAATTCACTCAAATATGTTTTGCAATTAAAGTGGAGGCACCTATTAAAAAGTAAATGCGTACCCTGCCCCCAAATTTCCTCAGGTTAGGGCCAGCCTTTCTGATTATTCCAGCCTACACTTCCTGTGCATTTTAATTATTTTACCCGCACTAATGCAAACACACAGAGTGAAGATAGACCAGGCATCCCAAATCAGTTTAATGAATGTCCTCATCTGAGAGGATTCTCTTTCATAATGACTGAGAGGGATGAGAAATATAACTCTCTAGCCTAGCTCCCCAAGAAGCAGCGGGGCCCCAAAGATATGAAAAAAAAAAACAGAGCAATTCATCAGAAGCAGCAGGAGAGAAAAGCTAATTAGAGCTGGAGACGTAAAGAATGAAAAGCTGAGCATGGAGGGCACTTTAGGGAGAAAAAGGAGGGGAGCTTGAAGAGCCACAAGCCTAAATCTGTTGTGTGAGCTGTAGGACTCACGAAACACCTGCACAAGAAGGAGAGAGCTTGTGCTTCCCACATGCTGGCAGAAAATAATGGCTTTGGGGGAAACACACCTTTCACATTTACGAGTTTTGTTCCTGGAAGAAACCTTCTGTTTCTTCCTTTGCTTCATCTTCCCTTTCTTTCTCCTGCCTGCAAGCAGGCGCTGTCCCTGGCTGCCCTCATTTGCAGGGATGCTGCTGTGAGTGTTTTCCCTCCATCTCCCCCTCTTCCCCACTGACTCTGCCCCCTCTCAGCACCAGCAACATCTTCCTCGCTGCAGCAGGGAGGTGAGTTGAGCAGCCCTGTTCCTGGCACGATGCTGGGCATCCCCTGCACCCTCCAAGGACAGGGCGAGCCACCACGACCTGCTGTTCGGGCTGCAGGACCCGCCCATCACCCAGGGCAAGGGTAAGAAAACATCCCTATGCTTGCTACAGGGTTGATCCTTGTTCGATGTTGAAATCAGGGCATGGAAAGGACAAAGAAAAACATAAACCAGCCCACGCTAACCCAGAAGTCACGGTGCTGCCCCTGCAAGGAACAGCAAAGCTCCAGAGCCCTTTGAGCTGCTGTACAAACAACCAGGCAGGTCCTGCCCTGGAGCACTCCCAGCCTGAAAAGCCAAAGGAGGGAGGGCGATAATCCTTTTCTCCTTGTTTCCCCAAACACAGGCTTTGGGCAGTTCTGTTGCACAGAAATCTGAGGGTTCACGGAGAGGGGATCAGCATCCACCCCTCTGCCCATGGGTAGCATGGATGTGGTTTATTGGGCTGGTTACAATCGCCCTGTGCTATGGTTTGGCAGATTATTATTTTTCCATGTCTGCTCTAAGCCTGTGGAGCCTTTGAACACCAGAGCAGTAAATAATGCAGAGCAGTGGACAGTGCAAGCATATTTCCAGGTTTTTAATGCTGCTAATGCAGATGTGGGTTCAGACCTTCATGGGCTAAAGCTGCCTGGGTGTGGCTGGTGTCAGGAGTTCTCACTCCTCACCAGGCAGCAGGAGAACACCCTCCTTTGGGGCAGGTGCAGACCCACAAGGGTGAACCTGCTGTTTACAACAAACCCATCACTCCTTCTTCCTCCCCTGTCAGGGGGCAGCAAAGTTTCCCCAGAGGTATGTGCACCAGTACCAAAACAATTCCCAAAAATGAAGAGTAAGGGCTGGATATCTGGGACCAGGCAGGACCACCAACCCCTGGGCACTCCTGCACTCTTTATGCTCTTGTCATTCGCTTGGCCCTCTGCAGTGTCAGGTCAATGGGATAGGAGCAAGACAGCTGAGCCGGGTGCCTGTCTTCTTCCTTGTCCCTCTTTAACCTGTAGAGGTGTCAGGTGAAATCTCCTCTTGGAGAAAGTTGTCCTGAGATGCACCTACATGTGGTGAAAGGGGAACGTGCATTTGGTGTAAAGCAGGGGCCCAGCTTCGCAGGGACAAGGCTGGGATATTAGAAGGGCTTAGAAACAGGACTCCTGCAGCATAAATCCTCTCTATATTTTCCCTATCAGCAGGGTGTTCCAGACTCAGGTGTTGGCTGCACAGATCCTGGGCGGGTAGAGAGCAACGGATTATTAGTAAACAAGGGGAAAAGCAAGCAGAAACCTCTGGCAGTGTCCAGCTGGTCATTTAGCATGAGCCAGTTTATATTTATCAATATAAATCAGTGCACAGGCCATCTCTTGCCACAGAGGAAATATAGTTATTGTAGGATATAGTTAAGGGAAGGCAGACTTTGCTTTTCCCACTGCTGTGAGACTACTTACGTTTCTAGTGCCAATTGCCTGTGTCCCACTGTTTAGTGAGAGGAGGATTTCAGGCAGAGGGCTTCATTCTCTTGTATTTAAGCTAAGATAAACTGAATTGCATGGGAAATATCCATGCAAGAGAAAAGTGTACCCCCAGTGCAGGCTTTAAATCCATTCCCTGTGCTGGTTTCTTTTCTTCTGCCTCACTTTGCTGCAATCCACAGCTGTGGATTTTCAGATTTTTCACTGCGAATCCACATCAAAGTGGTGTTCAGTCCTTTCTAGGAGGGACTTCATTTCCCAGTGTCCGATCTCTTTTAAGACATGTTTTAACATTAATAGAGGCACATTAAGTGGCATTAGGAAGTGGAGCAGGGGAACTGTCCTACCAGATCGTATAACTAATTGCTTTGCTGCTGGTTCTGTGCTTCCTATTCCTGTGACATTCCTTTGAAGTCAGAGTGGGATGCTCTGACATATCTGGTACATCAGGGAGCACTGAAAGGTTACTGCTTCCTAACTAAATAGGAATAGAGGAATGGTTAATTCCCTTTGTCTGGCATCCATCACGCAGCAAGGTCAGTGTCACACACTGGAGAGGATGCTAAACTGGGCACATGTTGGGAATTGGCAGCTACAGGGTGCTGTACATCCTCTCAAAACCCCTGGAGTAGAAGTGGTGATGGAAAAAAAAGAAAAAAAAGAAAAGCCTAAGTGGATTTGCTGTCACTCCAGGGACGTGGTTGAGAATGCTTGATGGGACAAGTACATATGGACATGCAGGTGCAGACTGGCCGTGCTTTGCATAGGATCCTGACGAGTGCTTGCTGGATAGTTTGTTTGATGCAAGTAGATTTTTCACTTTGCACCAGCCATCTGTCTCCACGGCTGTACCGAAGCGTCCCACAGACAGTGTGCTACGGAGCTACAGCACAGCCTTGTCGCAGTCATGCTGCTGAAAAACCTCTCGTAACATCTCCTTTGATAGATTTTCGCTTCCCTCTCCACCTCGTGCATGAGAACGTAGTGCAAACAGACCAAAAAATGCTTTACACAGGGGAACAGGAGCTGAAACTAAGTATTGGGCTAATTTATATTGGGTTTGGGCAGGTTTTGCAATCTGTAAATCTGTAAGATACATCCTGATGTCATGGAAAAGCGGCTATGAAGACAAACTGAAATTTTTCCAGCTATACCCACCCCGTACTCCAGGGTAGGCAGTCCCTACACACCTAAAACTCAAGTCCCCAACCAGATTATCACATAGACTGTCTATTTAAAATGCCACCCCTGAGCAGAACAACTTTTGGAGGAATTCCAAAAGGTTCAGGCACTTGGTTCAAGTCTGAGTGGGTGTTGTGTGGTCTGGCTGTGCACTTGCAGGCAGGCTGGGCTCTTACACGTCCTGGTTTTAGCTGGCTTGGAAATGCCCCAGAAATGACAGAGACACTCAGCTCTGCTACCTCAAGCCCCCAGCTCCCCACCATAACACGGATGTAGCCACGGGGAAGGACACCACGGGAGTCAGACAGAGTAAGTGCAGCACCAAAAAGACTTAATCACTGATTAGAAAGGGGCATGGTCCATTCTTCACCACCTAGTCGTTAAATTAGGATCAGTTGTCCTGCCAGGAGCAGAGGCCCATTCAGCTGCCAGCTCTTGGTAGCGATGCAGGACTTGGCACTGATGCAGCCTCTGGCCTCCTGCGTGTAAGAGATCAAACATGACTGCTGCAACTGTCCCTTTGGATCCGCTTCCCTGCTGCGCAGCTGGCACTGAATTGTTTGGGAATGAGCCTCAGTCAGATTTTTGTGACAGTTGTTCTTTTTTTTTCTTTTCTCTAGAAAAGGTTCTCGCTTTGTGTTTATCCTCCTGGCTCATACTGGGAGCAGCTGGGGTGACACAGGGAAGGTCGGTGGAGTTCCTCTCAAAGAACAAAAACTCTTTTCCAGGATCCTCAAGGTCCCTGTGGTTGAAAATAAAACTCTTGAGTTCAAAGAGAGTGCTTCCCACATAACAGCTAGTTCTCAATAGAAATTAGTAATTTCCCTCCCCAGTTTAAAAAAAAAGGCCAAAAGCAAAAAAAGCACCATGCAATCCCACTTCTGCAGCTTGGTGGGAATGTCTCACCATTTTTTATCCTGGCAGGTGGAGCATCAGAGCTCCAGCATGGGGAAAAGAGCCTGAAACCCAGCCATGTGCTCTGGGAATGCACAAGACACAGAAAGGAAGATGAGCACAAAGCCAACAGGCAGCAGAAAATGGAACCTTCTGGCTGCACGGCGTAGCTGGGGTGGGGCCAGCCCAGACACCCACGCATGGAAGGCACTCCCATTCCCATTCCCGTGGCAAGGTGAGGGATGTGCCAGGCTGGGATCCGTTAGGTCACTTCCCAAAGAGCACCAAAGCACATCAGTGTCCCTGCCACCACCCGGGGAGGTTGCTGACATGGAGGCCCTGCTCAGTGTCACACAGCAGCTTTGCAGGACAGCTGCACAAGCTTCAGGAAGTATGAAATGATACTTGCTCCAGGATAGCAATCCCAGATGTCCAGGGTGTCTTAGAGCAAAGCTTTAGCTGGGATCCTCTCCTGGCTGCAGTGAGGAGAGGGGACGGGCAAAGTCATCGAGTTCAGAAGTCTTTGGCTGGTTTAAATGTGCAGAGCTCCACTGCATTCAATTAGATTTGGATTATGTCCATCCCCTGAAGATGGTGTGACATCCCCCCTGTGGCTGTGACAGGACTGAACCCTTCCCAAAATGAGGCTTTAGCAGTTCAGCTCAATGGAAATATTGGGTTCACCTCCAGTGACAGGTGAGGTAAGACTTGTACATTGGGTTTTAGGATGCACACACACACAGACACCCATACAAAATATTTATGTTAGATTCACCAGCCTCATTTTGGAATGGGGATCAAAATAGGACAGTTTCATCGAAAGGACTCTAAATTTGTATATGCAGTTTATTAGAGCTCGATATCCTTTCTGTGGGATTTGAAGCACCTTGTGAGCTTTAGGAGACTCATGTCCTGAATATGACACTCAGTACCTTGGTTTGAAAATGCTACAGTAAGTTTGCTAATCCCGAATAAATCTGATATGTCTTTTCCTTAACCATGTAGAAGGAATCATTGATAGAGTCCCCAATGATTCACATGCATCCTGAATTTTTTAATACTCCTGTCGATGAGCACATCGATCCCTTCCCTTCCAGGCAGCGGAGCTGGTATTGCCTTGCACACCACCACGTTTCTCAGGCTGCCTTTCACACCACAGAAATACTGTTTCTCATTTCCCACTAGACACTGTGGAGTCCAAAACCTCTCCCGCAGCCTGATCCTGCTGCACGGGGGGGCTGGGGCACCCCGGCATCCTGCAGGAGATGAGGAGATGCCGTGTGAGAGCCGGGTGCCCGTGCAGGGGAGATGTGCTGACCTGATTCACCACCCTGATTTGCATGTGCGGTGTTAAGGGAAAACGCTGTATCCTATTAAATTAACAAACTAGCACATTCCATCAGCTGGTTCTCATGCCCTCGAGGCATCCTCTGGAGGTTTCCTCGACATGCCAATGAAACATTCAAACTACAAGACAGCCCAGTCACTTCCCATCCATTTTTTATGGTACCATGGAAACAAAGAGCGCCTGGCAATTCCTTCTTTAAGCTTTCAATAAATCACTCCACAACTGTAAGAGGTACGTGCCTTCAATGCCCCTGTGTTTCGTTTGGCTGCCCTGGGCTAAGCAGCCTTCTGCCCCCTTTGCCATCTATTCTCTACTCCCTGTCACGCTGTGGCCTCTGCTCCCCAAATAGCCCAAAGGAGTTGGGAGAAGACTGGCTCCTTTCAGGCTTTGTGTTTGCAGACATTGGAAGGCGTCCTGTACATGTGCTGGGATGGTGTGAAGCCAGAGCCTTAGAGGCAAAGATGGTTTTGCAACAGCTTTGCCAGCCAGAGAGGAGACTGAGGGCCATGGGACAGACTCAGAGACTCCACTGCCGCAGAAGTCACCTTTTGTCCTGCCACTGGGAACGCTCCCCCAGCCATTTCTGGGCTTTGATGCATCCATCAGAGCAGATTTTCCCTTTTTGAATCTTACAGCCACTCTCCTCTCATTCTCAGTCAGCGTCTGCCTGCGTGCCTGTGTGCAACCTTTTCTCTGCTCTTCAAACATCACCCTCCCGCAGAGGTCAGGGATGCGTGGAGTCCCCCGGGGTTGTATTTGTTGTAGGTACTGGCACATGAGCAGTCATGGCATCTGTCCTGCAGGAGAATGAGCTCCTCAGCTTTCCACACACCACAGCAGGGAGCAGTTGAACAATTCCTTCTCAGGTCCCAGGAGCCAATGCTTGTGTGTTTGGCCCAGCTAAAGTCTGACCACTCTCTCCCTCAGGGATTCATTACCTGGGCTGTCCCCGAGATCCTCACAAGAAAAGCTTCCAGTGGAAGACTCAGAAAAAGGAAAGAGAGAAGAAAAAGAAAAGCCAGAGCTAAGCTTTTCTGTCCCTCCTGTCATTGTAAGAGAGCTGAAACCTGCAGCTCCTGGCACCCAGTGGGGTGGAAACCCCCTCAAGCCATATTCGAGATCACTGCCTAATTGATAAGTCAGTTGTGTGGCTGACTCCAAATTGCAGCCGCAGCATCAGAAAGTCAGAGCTGGCCCAGGTTTCTCCAAGGAGGACAGGTGGAAGTGGTTTCACCAATAAGTGCTGCAGCTCAGCACAAAGTTGCCCATGACTTTAGCACTGGTGTCTGCTGCAGACGTCTGTGTGTGCACATTTATATTGTGGCATTTATCCTGGTCTTTACTTAATTCCACAATTTTTAGTGGTGTTAAGAGTGAGGCCCTCAGCTTGAACCATGAGTAAGAGAAGAATGGGAGCTTCCATTGGAAGCCAGGTCTGTCAGACAGCATTGCTAAAGTGTGTCTGCATGCAGAGGTGCTCAGCTTGACTGCCTGGCTACTACCCAGAGCTGATCAGCTCTTACCTCATGGAAAGCGCTGAGAATCTGGAGCAGCAGAAGTCAAAGGCAGAAAAAAAAAGCCCCAAAATCAAAAAAAGGCCAAACTAACCCAAACCTCCCTTTGATTTCAGAAGACTTTAGATCAGGGCCTTCATTGTTTCACTTCAGAATCCCCTGAGGGTGGAAGTGCATCCCACAAACCCAAACAGGCTTGGGAAGGGAGTGGGTGCTGTGCCAGGGTGTCCTGGCTCTGCTTGCATTAGGGGCAGCAACATTGCCAGAGAACAAGGGGTCTAAATGAACATTAAATTAAAAAGCTGCTGGGGAAGTGGGCAGGGAACCATTTGCAGCAGCTCTGGCTGTGGTGATTCCACCAAGCGAAACATCTCCAGGCTGTGGGTCTCATGTCCCCATGCTGCAATCCCACCAGTTCCAATGGATGAATCCTGTGGCACCAAGGTTGGGATGTCAGTGGCTCTGCATTATCTTTTGCTCCTGAAAGTCGCCTTCCCATTTCTGTCCTGATGGCTTAAATTAACATCCCATTAAGTTGCTTTCATCTAAAAATTGTCAGAATCTGCCTGGACTCCCTTGGTAAGGCAGGATTTGTGCCTTTGCCAGACGAGCCTGGCACATGCAACAGCCGTGAGCTGCTTGTGGGCACCAGCTTTATTCAATATTAATGGTCTCAGCTTCTCTCCAACAGCTAATAATAAAAGGGACCATTTAAGTTTATTCTGATTCAAATGAAGAGGTTTAGATTCATTGGGAAGCTTCTCAGTGGTGCTTCTTAAATGCTTAAGTCCTGTCTTCCAGCAAGAAGATGCACCACTAGTAACGTTAAAATGCTGTAAGGCAGGTGGTGTGATGGGGCTGGTCCCAACTCTCCCTCAGCATGGACAGCCCTGACCAGGCTCCTTCTCCAAGCAGTGGACACAGGGCTTGGGGACAGCCTGTCCCATCACAGCCAGCTTGCTCTGCTCCCACACACGGTCACTGGAAAGGCTGTAGCTATTTCTATTTGCCTCTCTCCTCAGCTAGAACAAAATGGACTTTTCCAATGAAAAACGTCCACATGAAACAAAAAAGTAGTTTGGTTTTCATTCATTTGGAGAATGGATTGCAATAATGAGTTTGATTGCTCGACATTTTAGTTCGCTGTGGTTAGAGGAGAAGGTAAAGTCTCTGTTCATGAGGGAAAAAAAACCCAAAAAGCAGTTGTTCAGCATCTCTGGATTGGAGACCCCAAAGAGTTTGGGAACGGGATTGCAAAGCAGCAAAGTCAGGCTCCATCACACCACAAATCCACCCTGACTGCTGCTCACCAGCCCGCTCCACTCACCCTGTGCTGGCAGCTTATCTGCTGCCAGAAAGGTGTGTTTGCTTTGGCACACATTTACCTGCATGTTCGATAAATGCTCTCCTAACTCTGAGATGTGGGGAGGAATGGACCATTCCAGGCTGTTAAGCTGCCTGCTGCATCCCCACAGCCCCCCCTGAGCCTCCTTGCAGGCCGAGCCAAGAGCAGGATGTGACCCCGTGCACTTGCTTGCGGTCCTTTGCTACCGGAGGGGTTATTTCAAGGTTCCCCTTCACCGGCTTCAGATTCCTCTTCCCCTTTTGTACTTTCAAAAGAAAACATCTGTGAACGGCTCGTCACAACAAACCCCTGCCAGTGTCTGATCTCTTACGATAACACGCTCTAATGAGGTTATAGCTCTCCTGTCTCGCAAGTGTTTCGGAGCTGCTCGGGCTGAATGAGACGGGAGGTAATTAGAGTGACATGCTTTCGTGCTCAGAGAGAATAAAGTAACACAAATTTCCTGAATGGGCAAGAGCAGTTTGGCCTCAGCTGAGGGAAATAACCAGGCAGTGATCTAATTCACTTTACTGTTAATAGATTGTTATCTGCGGAGCCCTAGTGCAAACATGATAAGCCATAAAGAAATACAGATGAAAGCCAGAGCTCCAAGGGCTGTAGAGATGCACATTCAGCCCAACGCTGGTCTCTTTGGCCTCAGCCCAGCTCCACTTTCTGCTCATCCCTGGAGCTGGCTGGGGCGATAACACTCGAGTAGGGCTGTGCAATCAAATCTCTTCATGAATTGCGGGATCATTTGGCTCCAGCATCAGTTTGGGAATTCCATGGTTTGCCTTGTGGAGTCTAAGGCACAGTGGGAACAGGTGGAGGCAAAAACTCTCCGTGGGTTCAGGCTTTGACTCTGGCTGCTGTGCCCAATGTGGAGGGGGTCTGTGATGTCAGCAAGTGATGCTCTGGTCCCCCACTGAGGTCCCCCAGCTGATTGAGCACGTCTGCCTTGGCGCAGCTGCAGTCACAGACATCCTCTGGCACAGCACCCCTTCAATATTGTGACAGCAGGCAGAGGGCCCCCCATGCTGCCTTTATCTTCCACACCCCTCCCTCTCACGGCCCTGAGATACACAGGGCGCTGCTCCCACATGCTTTGGGAGGACAACACTCCTACAGTTTGTACCAGGGATGAGTTGCAGCTGCAGAACTGAGGTGAAAGTGGGTGAGTTCTCCATGAACAAGAAACTAGTCCTGATGTACACCAATTCGGCCAAAGTACTTTGTCTGCATTCTGTAAGCATGCCAAGCCATTGCCAATCACATCCATGATGATATTCCCTCTCTTCTCCCCTTGCATGGAGCTCTGCTGAGTTTATCATGCTTGTGTCCAGCCAAGCCAGCTGCCAGCACAGACACACCATGCCCTGCTCACACATCAACTCTGACAGTAGCTCTTTCTTGTCATGGTATGAAACTTCCTACCCTTCCAGCTGGGGGAAGTTCAGGACATCCATGGGGGCCTGGAAATTTGCTTCCAGTGCCCACAGTCAGGATGAATTTCTGCATGACCAAGGTGGTGCAGGAAGGGGATCCATTGGGGTCTGCCCAAGTGTGCAATGATGCAGAGTGTAGTGGACAAGCTGAGCAGGAGCGGGAGCCTTCCTCATGGTTGTGGGGTGAAGCATCACCCTCACACAGCCTTTCTTTCCACAGCCTCCATACTGCCCTGGCCTTACATGTAACACACCATGTCTTTTATTCATTTTTTTCTTTCCTCAGGCAAGAGTGCTGTCAGCTTCCCAGGCAGGTTTGAATGTGTCAAAAAATGTAATCTCTTCAGCCAGATTTAGCCTACTTTTGGGAAGCGAGTGTACTCTGATCGCTGCTTCCCTGACAGCTTCATTAGAGCTGAGAGAACCCCAGCCCTGCCTGCCCCATCTCTCCTCAGCCAGCACCCAGCTATTAGAAAAACAACAGCACAGCTCCTTATGGCCACTCTCCTCAGCATTTCCAGGAGTTTCTGGGTTCCTCCAGGCCTCCTTTTCCTCCTTGTACTATGGAGAACCTACAGTCTTTTTTTTCCAGTTCTACCCAGTTTGATGGCAAAACCATGATGGGACTGGGTAGGTCCCTGCTACTCATTTACATTTCCCTGGCATCCCACTGGAGCCTCTAAACATGCTGCACAGAAAACATGAGCAAGTGCTAACCCTCCACGCACTGCTTTGCCGCTCCTCCAGTACAGCAATGGGGAGCCAAGGCCGCAAACACGATAACCAGTTATTTGGCTACCCAAATGTTATCAAACTTGGTCAGCTGAGGCATATCTCCAAAAGTCGTGTGAGCAGCCAGGCTATTAGGAACATAGTCCTGGCCTAGCTCTGGCCATTGAACTCTTGCCACAAGCCCAGGTTCAGGCTGATGCTTGATCCAGGGACACATCCTTGATGGGTGGTTTGGGTGCAGCCACCCTGTCCTGAAGAGGAGGAGAGCCATGTATCGACCTGTAAGCTCTGCCAGCTGCTCTCTGTGCCCATGAGCAAGCTATTTTATTTATTTATTTACTTATTTATTTAACCAGACCCATTTTATTTAGCAGCAGAGACTTAACCCTGGCGACTCTTCAACCCATCCCTAGAATCCTGCTTTCACATTAAAGCCATGCCAAGTGCTTGGGGAGCAGCCTGACTTCCACTGCGAGTGCCAAGAGGGAGTGGAGGAGGCACAAACTGGCTCTCACTCAGCTCGAGAGTTTCCTGAAGGCTGCAATCTTCCAATTGCTTGAAGAGCTGTCATTAGACAGTTTAAGATGGCAGATTGCTAAATTGCTTTAAGGCTGGAGCCAAGCGGCGCTCAATGGGGCCCTCTTTGCTGTGAGGATATGTGTGCACTGCAGTCCTTCGGTGGGAGAGAGGAGGAAAATCATTGTTGTGCCTCAAGCGTCCTGCGGGGCTGGGAAGGGGCACAACCCACCGAGGAGAAAAGGGGAATGAGATACAGGGATGGGAAGGAGAGCAGGCAAGAAGAGAGACCCAAAATCTCTCTGTTACCCTGTGTCTGCCCCATGGGCTTTCACGTGTTTTTTTCTGTCACTCACCACCAACACTTTCCTCTGTGACAGAAGGAGACGATATTTGCTGTAGCTTTTGCAGACCTGGAGGAAACATCTCTGTGACCTCATCAGGGGCCAAGCAAGGAGCTGGGCCAAGGGAGAGAGGCTGCGAGGGAGAGGAAGGGACTTCTTTGCACATCCTCTGGTGCAAGAGACTTTCAGGATGCGCCAAGGAGCTGCCTGCTATGAACCAAAGGAGTTTGGTTCTGCAACTGCACATTACTGGCAGGGATCAGATCATCAGCCTCTCCTTAAAGCAGCCAACACAGCCAGTTCCAGTCCCCGTCCTGAATATTTCAGTGGTGCACTTTCTCCCCACTGGGGCTGCAGCTTCCTCAAGAGAAAGAGAAAACAGCAGCCAGCACAGCACAAACCTGCTGACAGGACCAATAAAGCAAAGGGGACAGCAGCAGGCTTTGGCTGCAGCCTCTTCTCCTCTGCAGGAATACAGAACCTGGACATTTTCTCCTTGAATGCATCCCTTCCTCTACTGCAACCACCCTCTGTGTGTCTCTAAATCCTCAAGTGCATTTGGACACTCTGTTTCCAGCCCTTGAAGAAGTGTTGGCTGGTCCCACCTCCAGTCTCAACATCTTGGAGAAGAGATACCACATCTGATTAGCAGTGGCATCTAAGGTTTACTTCTCACTGGGGTCATCTGCTGTGGTTCTCACTGTGGGCACCAACTCCACTGAGCAGCCCCTACAGGACTGGTTTTTGCAGGGAAATGTTGATCTCGTTTGGCTTTGAAGCCTCTTCTGATGGGTGTAAAGGGTGCAACAGGTCTGTGCTCACTGGGGTCACTGCCTGCTGGGAACTCCCCAGTGCTGATGGAACTGGTCTCACCTTCTCCAAACGCTCTTGGCAGCCATCCAAAAGTTTTGTGTCAACGCTGCACTGGGTAACCTCTAAAAACATCTAAAATAAAACATCTAAAATATATCCTGAAGGCGCCTGTGACACCAAAATTTGGTAGAACTGGACAATTTGCCCATGGGCTTGTGCATGCTCTTCCAACCCGTTTGCTGCTTTAGGGAGAGACCTTTGGATCCACTGGCCCTGAAAGGGAAAAAACACGCAGCAAAGGTGCATCTGGGTCTATTTTGTCCCCCTCTCCCAGGAATTTCCCGTTCTCCCCTAAGTTACTCCATTTCTTCCAGGTCTCCAGACTCCCAGGTGCCTGCCAAGCACACATTCCACGGGCCCTCTGTGCACACTTCCACCCCTGCAAAATTAAGACACGTGACCTCCATAAATCCCCATCAAAGGCCTTTATCCTTGTGCTATTCTCCTTGCTGTTGTTCGCTCTGAACACGCATGTGACAGCCAGATAAAAGGCATCATTCTCGAACGAGCTAATTCAAGTTAACCACTGCGGGGAGAAGGACCGAGCAAAGCCAAAGCACTCTGGTATTTCGATGTGCAACAGGAGTTTGAGCCTCCAGCTCGTTTTTAGTTTCTGAAACCCCAACTGTTAGCCAGACACTCCCTGAACGTTTGGCAGGAAGCAGAAATTGAGGAAACCTGGCTTCCTTTGCATCTGTGTCCCAGGATTTTGGTGTAGGGGAGGGAGGTTAGCTTGAAAGATGAGTATTTGAAAAGGTGAGCCTTGTTCCTACTTTGGGGCATGAATTAGGAGTTTAACCCCCGTGGGTCTTTTAGTTTTCCCTTCCTTTTCTGCAGAAAATTTAGGATACTCTGGGACACATCTCATCCTGCCAAATTTGGTTGAAATCAGCAAGTGCATATATTCATAGACACATAACAGAGGACACTAAAAATACTTTGGTTTTTTTTAAGTTTTGACACTATTTTTTCTCACTGAACACTTAGAAGAAACTATGAGTTGAAAAGCCATGTCAAAATGGTCTGACACTTTTCTTCTGTTCTCCTTTGAGCTTGGGTGCTTCTGAGATACACACTAGAAGTGAATCTCCAGCACCTTGAACAAGAGGATGCTCTTAGTGAAAAAAAAAAAAAAAAAAAAAGGAAGTCTATAACATCAGCTTTTGTACTATTCTGAATCTTAAAACACAGATGCTGGTACCGACTGCGCTGTCTCACTCTTGTTAGATTGTCCACTGTGAAGGTCTGGAGTAAACCCAGGAATCCCTGGAGGAAGGGACTGAGGGGATGCCCATCCTCTCTGTGCAGGGCCCTGATTTAACTGCCTTTGAATTCCACCTGAAATGGTGTGCAGGGTCCTAAGTCCTGCTGGAAGATGGCATTTATGACTTGAATTATGTCAGTGCTTTTGAAAATTATTTCCCATCAGGACCAGAGGTGCTGTGAAAAGCCAAGCGATACAAACTCCAGGCTTAGGAGACAAAACACGATGCACTTGCTGTAGCCACCAAAAGATGATGGACAGCACAGCAAACTGAGCAGGAAGAGGGTCACATTAGCAGCAGCTTCAAGAAACACCTGACATCACCCCAAGGAACACTTGTCCCCACCTTGCAGCCTGCACGGGGCAGGTGGCAGTGGAGCCCCTAAGCTCACGTTTCATCCCTGTCACATGGAGAATGTGGGGAGATTGGGAGTGACAACAGCCGTGTGATTGTAATTGAGCAGGCTCTTTAGATGTCATCCTGTTGGGTGGACCCCAGGGATCTCATTCTGTGCTCCAGCTTGGCGCCCGGAGCAGCGAGTGCTGGAGATGAGAACTCCTTCCGAATAAAAATGCTGCTCTGGTACTTCTCAGTAGTTTCTCACCGGGCTTGACATTCTCATCTACTCACCGCCCCTGGCAAACTTCTCTCGAGGTGGCTCTTCATCTCCCAGCTCCACACAGGGAAATTAAAAATCCCTATTATATTTTTCTTTAATCTAGTCCAAGCTTCAGTTGCACTGGGGGCTGTCGCCCGGCAAAGTTTACATGGATGAGGAGTGCTCAGCTCACCTCCATCGGTGAGACTCCCTCTCCAGCTAAACTCCTTGAAGCACACAAATTGAAAAGGGAGCAGAGAAGAAAAACAAAGGAACAAAGAATAAAGGTCTCAGCAGAGAAATGCTCTGATTGCCATTGCTAAAGGGCAGAACAGGGGGGAAAGCTTGGATGTTTGCAAAGGGCAAGCACATCCTTCCCGTGGATGGCTGTGGATTTGGAAGCAAGATGAAAAGGAGCCGGGGTGAGTTTGTGACTTGGGACACCTCGGCTGCTGCCACTCTCATGCCGCAGTCACGTGGTGTCTCAGCTCCTTGCCTGCTTCCTGTATGGGTGCCAGGCACCCAAAATGCAAGTGTTTTGTAAGTCCAAGCCTCAATCAAGTCCACCATTGTGCTCTGAGAAGATTTTTCCTGGCAGGTCTGCAGTAGCATATCTGATGTGGTTTAATCATATAAAAAAGGAGTCCCACATGGTTTTCCTCAGATGATGCCTATGTCACAGTTGCCCACAGGATAAGACAATTTAATGGTTTTGTGTGATTCAGGCAATCACAAATCCATCAAAAAGGAACATATTTGACCCATAAAAGCTTTTTCTTCCAAAACTTCTTTTTTTTTCCCCAAAGATACTATCAAGAAGCACCTTATTACTACACACTGCTTAACATTTTCCCAACCCAAACTATTGTTCACCCATCCTGAGTGAAAATCAGCGCTCAGTTCTCAAGCTCGGCAGAGGCTGAAAACCCCAGCACAGGCTAATCCATGAATATAGACTGAATGATAAGTTACTTCAGGGAAGAGTGGCTATATTTGGGTACTTTGCTCCCCCTCTATTATTGCCAGCCAGCTCCAGGTTCAGAGATGCTTCTGCCCTGCCTGATAAATTGAAGGACTTCACGGACATATTAACACAGCCAGACCGTAGTCAGTGAGCAGACAATTGATTATATGTCAGAAAGTCACACACTGGGCAATTTTGCTTCGAGGCTTTGCCTCCATTTCTCAAAATATACGTTACAAAGCGAAGAAATCAAAAGTGAGAGATAAGAGTCTGCATGTTTGGAAGCTGCTTGGAACAGGTTCTCTCTGTCTCCCCGGTTTTGTGCAGCACTCTGTGTCTTGTTGGGATTCTGGGAGGAACAGAGGCGTTCTGTCGATGTCTTGCAATTAAGAGGTTTTTCTTCATGAAACGTAGGATTCTGTCAAACCATAACTTTTGACTCAAAACCAAGGCTTTTAGTGATATTCTCCTATTTTTCACCAAGTCTAAGCAAGCAGCTTGTTCTTTTTTTTCCCCCCTCTTCCCTTTCAAATCACTATTTGTAAATGTGGAGGGTTTAGCTGAAAATGTTATCATTTATGTCAAAAATGTTGAAATCTTTCCCCAAGACGCTGTCATGATGTGTCAGACTTCATTACTCAGAGAAAACACTCAGGTAAAGCTTGTTCCCAAGTCACCTTTTCCACTCTGTGTCATAGTGAAGCCCACGTGCCAACTTTTGGGGGGGGGGGG
>VZRR01006123.1:303108-464184 GCA_013398015.1 Oreocharis arfaki
GGGGGGTGCAGAAATCGCATTCTCAGGGAAGTAAAAAATTCGAATGTTGAATATCAAGGCCTTTCTTGTGAAAACTGCCTGAAATAAGTCGCTGTTATCTGCATTTCAGTGGGGGCTGGAGGTCAATGGTGGGTTTTGGTGTCTCGTTGTGCTACACACGAACACACACACAAGAGGCAGCACCGGCAGCAGAGAGCTCACGGGCTCGTCCGACAGGACAAAGCACTGAGGGGAAAGGGAAGCAGGGAGAGGTGGAGTGACTCAACCTAAGTCACACCATGGGCCAGGTAGAGACAGGAGGAAAACTGGCATGTCCAGATTCCCAGTCCAGAGGAGGCAGGATCGCTCTGATGGCTGCATCAGGGGAGGAGTGAAAAAGGGAGGATGTTTTTCTCAGGTGATCACCTCGTCTCCTGCGACCGAGAGCACCAACCCGGCCTCTAAGAGAGATCCACTCCCCTCCTCCCCACCCTGAGGGGCCTTTTGGATAGCCCGGATGCCTCCAGCATCCTCTCTGCCTCTCTGTCCCCCTGCAGTCCATCACACCTTTCTCTTCTTGCAGCTGCCTTCTGCAGGAACCCCTCCAAAGCCCTGCATCCTGCACTAGGTAGGGCAGAACCACTCTGAAACCTGGGGCAGATTTACCAGCAGGGCATAGCAGATCATGGCAGATCTTCCCCATTACCACCAGCTGGAACGACCTGGCTTCCAAAATCAAGTGGCACATGCCCCATGGGGCTGTGCAATCCCACAGCAGCCCTGGTAATGCTGCCTTGAGTTACTCTGATGAGACTTGAAAAGAAAACCTGCATTTAGGGCTGTTCAGCATGGGACCATCCCTTCCTTCCCACCACAGACCAGCCTTCCCTGTGCCACACAGCACACAGAAAAAGCTCTGGCCCATCTGCTCCAGGGGCCAGCGAGCACAACCCGCCTCCTGCACCTTCCCAGGAGGAACAAAAGGCTTTTTTTCCCCAGCCTGCAGCTGCTGAACACATCAAAGAGGGGGATCAATACCTATCGACCATCGCTGTTTCCTTCAAGTGTCCCCAGCCCCTGTGATTATGTATCTGCTCTGCTTTCCCTGCCTGCTTTCCACATCAGGAATTCTCCTCATTCCCCGCCCAAAGAGAACTCCAAAATTGGGTTTCTCAGAGCCAGTACTAATTCACAACCCAAAACAACAGCAATAGGGATAATGTTTGTCTCTGTATTACAGCTACTGTGGAAATCCTGGCTTCGTGGGTAGAAAATAACTGAGGGGTTACGTTGAAAATGCTCTTCTGGTGCTGTTCAGCACAGAAACAAAATGCTCAGCACCAGCATGTGAAAGGTCTCACTGCATCCTCACATGGGGAGATGGAGAAGGAAGAGCTCTTTCCAGATGTGGGGTATTTCCTGAATCTTTAACTCAGCAGGAATCACTGGGAATTCCAGCCTCCACCCCAGTCCTGGCTGGGCATCCCATCCTTTCCATGTAGACACCTGCCCTCCCTCTGCAGGCAGCTGATTCGGCAGCAAAAACCATCCCAAACAAGTAAATAGTTTCCCACTGGTTCATTTCCCTGAGCCCACTGACCCCAGGGTGAGCTGTGCATTGGTCCCTGCAAGGCAAGGGCTCAGAACACACAGCTGGGGGCACGGTGACAAGCAGGATTTTGGAGCTGATTTGCATTGGTCTCACCAGGACAAAATGACTCTGTAACCTTGCTGAGGGCTCAGTCCCCTCAGCAAAGGGCCATGGAGGGCACATGAATATCTTTGCAGCCAGCAGCCCAATCCTGATGCCCGTTTGCTCTGGGTACCTGCCTGAAAATATTGTTTAACTACAAAAAGTCCTTCCTCCAGCCCCATGACACCAACTGCTGGAAAACAAACAAGCCGCTGCTGGCAAAGAAGGGAGGGAAAAAGAAATGGAAGGAGCAATACTCCAAATTTGACACAGGTAGGATCTCTTGGCCACAGGGCAGCAGAAGCAGCAGCTCATGTCTCTGCTCTGCCTTTATTTGGGATAAAACAGCTTTAGCAAGCAGCTGAAGAGATGCTGGGACCAGATACCCAGTAACCCCCACAGCCCATTCAGTGGGAGCTCAGCACTGGCACTCACCGGAACTTGTTGTGCACCCCTGGGAGCCAGTGCCTGCCCAAAACCCTCTGGATTTGACCTTTTTCAACTCCTGCTCTGGTGGGAAAGCACTTGGGCACCACACAGGCATGCAGGGGGTGAACAGCACGTTGGGATGCTTGTGCAAAGCAGGCATCTGTGACCAGGGCACATCTTGACTGCATCTTTTGAGATAAAAGCTTGGATCCCCTCCTCGCCCCCATCCTCCTCCCCACCCCCAGTGTTTACTGCTCTCAGAATCTGATTTAGGTGGTTTACTGTGGCTTTCATCTAAGTGCATCAGCATTTTTAAATTAGTCACAGGTGACTCACAGGGTTACAAGAATAATGTTAAATTGCCAGACATACACAGCCCATATACTTTATTACCTCATTTTTGTATCTTCTTTATGGTCTGTGATAGCAATGACCTTATAGTCGGTGGCTGAAGAGCCAGTTAAACTTGTTCTCTGTCAAAACAGTAATTAAAAAATTCCTATAGGGTAGGAAGCAAACCTTTACTCTCCGGTATATTTCTCCTTCCAACAAGGTTCCTGAACGAAGCTCTGTGAGCAGCAGAAGACAATGTGCACAAAAGTCTCTTCTGAACACGCTTATCAGCCAGGCAGCGCTCATTCATCTGCATTAATATTTTAAATAAATATGTATTGGGCTTAACGATGTACAGCGCATGTCAGAGGCAGACACATAGAGCAGCTTCCCTTTGACCACTGAGAAAAATCTGGTCTGATTGAGAAGAAGGAATGGGGAAAAAAGGATAAATGCATTAAATATATTTAGCCAAAGGTTGGCATTTTTCTCACTTTTAAATGAAGATTGCAGTTTTATATCTCCTTTTTTTTTTTTAAATCCCTTTCTTTTTCTAATTTTACATCAGTTCAATTGGAGGAAAAGAGAATAAAAAGGAAGGGAAAATACAGAATCTGAGGAAATTTTGGCAGTTGAGGGCATGAAAGAGATAGGAATGAAAAAAAAATAATTTTTTTTGAGGGAGAGAGAGGTATCAATTTTGGGAGACCACCTCCAAAAAGCAGTGGAGACAACTCTGATAATATTTCACTCCACTCTTCTCCCTGCTCTGATATTATAGACATGATCCTTCCTCCTCCATCTCCCCCCACAAAAAAAAACCCCAAACCCACAACCAGGAAGGTGGGTCACATCCAATTTTCCAGGCCACGGACCTCACTGGGTGCCAGGTGTTTTTATAACCGGTTAGAAACAAATTCCCAGAAGCCGTAGGAATGCTGGATGAATCTCATCTTCTTCTCTTCCCTCCCCATTCAAATTCCTTTTACTGGTGTCATTTACAGGTTACCAACCAAGTTGAAACATCCAGGCTGAAAGTCCGGCCGTTAAAAAGCAGCAAGGCATTCAAAGCCTGCTTCCCGTGCGATTTTTAAAGTGCTGCACTAAGGAAATGTTCAGGAGAGTGAAGCTTTGCCTTTTATATATCCCAGCAGACTTACACTTTCTAATAGACCCATCTAAATCAACAAAGTATTCCCCAGCCGGGGCCGAGAGTCAGCGAAAATGGCTCGGAGGCAACTGATGCAGCCACAACTTTCCACTGGAAGTTAATGAACTTTTAAAAACATTTTGGGAAGTGATGTATGCGCAGGGCTCCTCGGTGTATCACAGTTAATATAATGTGTTCCTGTCCCCGAGGGAGACCCTGCCTGAGCTGTCAGCTGTAAGGTTGTTCTTCTGCAGCTTTTACTTTATGTGTATAACCCTCTCTCTCTCTCTCTCTATCTCTCTCTCTCTCTGTCTCTCTCTCCCCTTTGGTTTTGCGGGGGAGGCAAAAGGCAGCCAGCTCCCTCTTGTATAAATTGTGTGCTTCGAAGAATTTGAAGGGCAAATGAACAGGGGGAAGGCAAAATCCGTGGCTGAGTGCACAGAGAGTCGGGGTGCTGCCCTGGATGTCACCTGTGGTGATGAGCATCCCGGGGATGTGGCTGCACACTCACCTGCACGTGAGTGCCTACATCCCTGTGCCCACACATGGAACAGGAATCTCTGGCGTTAAGGGAGCGTTGCCTCATCTAAGTGGCCTCCTGCATCACAGCCCAGCGAGTCATGAACTGGGGCAGGGTGGCTGGGAAGCTGCCTGGAGGAAAAGGACATGGGGGTGCTGGTCAGCAGCCAGCTGAGGATGAGCCAGCTGTGCCCAGGTGGCCAAGAAAGCCAGTGGCACCCGGCTTGTGTCAGAAATAATGTGGCCAGCAGGAAAGTGATTCCTCCCCTGTACTTGGCACTGGTGATGATGCCTTATCAGGCCACCTAAAAAACAGAGACTAGGCAAGAGTAAGGGAATAAAGGTGGGTATTTATTTGAAGGGCCTTCAAAGGCACACCCTGGGGAGCCAGAGGCTACTGCTAATATGAACCTCAAGATGGACCCCAGGTCACGAGTTCTTCACACTTTTATAGGTTTGGTCTATTTTGCATATCAAGTTCAATTCTCCAATTAAAGCTTCAGTTAATGATGTAATTTTCCCCCGCTCACCCCCCTTCCCAAGATGTTGGTTTGCATTTTGGGCCTAGGACAGGCTGGGTGTCCTTGGAGGGCAGGCCTGGAGAGGGTTTGTTATGTCCATCTGACCTAAGAGAGCAGCAGCTAACAGGCTACAAGAAACTTCAGAGTTATACTCTAGACAGTACAGGATTTTAAATTATAAAAGTTAAAACTTAAGGCATCGGTGAGGCCACACCTCGAGTGCTGTGTTTATTTTTGGGCCCCTCATGACAAGAAGGATATTGAGGGGCTGGACCAAGACCAGAGAGGAGAAACAGAGCTGGGGAAGGGTCTGGAGCACCAGTCTGATGAGGAGCAGCTGAGGAAGCTGGGGGAGCTCAGCCTGGAGAAAAGGAGGTTCAGGGGGGACCTTCTCCCTCTCCACAACTCCCAGGAGGGTGGAGGGTGGGGTTTGGTTCTCTCCCAGGGCAACAAGTGACAGGATCAGAGGAAATGGCCTTGAGTTGCAGCAGGGGAGGTTTAGACATCAGGAACTATTTCTGCACTGACAGAGTGGTTAGGCATTGGAATGGGCTGCCCAAGGAAGTGGTGGAATCACTGTCCCTGGAAGTGTTCAAAAGGCACACGGATCTGACACTTGGGGACAGGGTTTAGTGGTGAACACAACAGCACTGGGGTAACAACTGGAGTCAATGACCTTAGAGGTCTTTTCCAACCTTAATTATTCTGTGATTCTGTGGTTTGTCCTTAAGAAACCCGAAGACCCCCATACAGGAGTCCTTCCTGGGACACTTCAGGATGGTCTGAAGCTCATCAGTTTCATTTTACTGTGGTCCAGAAACACCTGCCAGACGTGAAAAGAAGTGAGGAAAATGGAGGCTCACAGCCAGAGCCTCACTGGTGCACGAGGCCACCACTGCTCCAGCTCCATTCTTAGAAAAGGTCTCCTCAGAGATGAGCTACAGCATAAGCTCAGCAGCCTGCACGGCGAGAGCTCAGTCCATCTCTCTGCAGACAGCCCCATGGCCTGTTGTCTCCAGCCTCAGGGAGCTGAGGACTAGTTTGGGGGTGAATTTGCTTGATTTCCAGATATGATCATCCATCTCTGGGTGTCTCTCTGAACTCTTCTTCCCACCTGATTTCTTGACATGTCTGAGCTCAGCATGGCTCTCTCCCAAGACTGTATTTTCCCTGTCCCAGCTGTTATTACCTACCTTTTTAGCTGCTCTGAAGATTATCCTTCTTTTTTCCTTTCCCCCATGGAATTACCACGGTGAGAGCTCATCTTGAGAGGTTATCACGATGACCCTGAAGTCGTTCCTCAAGACACTGCTTTCAAACAAAGAGCTGGCTCTCCTGTAAGCACAGCCTTGCATTCTTCACTCCCAGAGGGATCCCCTTCAATTTAGCTGGGCTAAAAGCATCCTGCTGAACCATGACCAGTTAAGTACACAATCCATATCTCTGAGTAACCCATATCTTCCTCATTCTCTAGCCTGCAAATTTCTGTGTCATCTCTAACGCCGTATAGTGTTCCTCACCCCTCTATGTTCTATAGCCCTGAAAAATGACCTGCACAAGGCTTTAAACAGGTGGAGCAAGACTAATCTCTGGGGAAACCACCTCAAAATAGCTCTGTTCCTTGGAGTCATGGCATTAATGGCTTTCAAAATGCAGCAGAGAATTGGTCCACCTAATTGTTGACCCCTTGATACAGCAAAATGTACACTTTCAAAATCCAAATGTCATCGACTGTCATGGGTGATATTCCTCGAAGGATTTTTATAAGCCATATCTATGCTGTGGTTTAACCCTGGCCAGCAGCTCAGTTCCACACAGCCACTCATTCCCTCCCTCCCTCCCTCCTTCCCTCCCAGTGGGATGGGGGAGCCAGAAGAATAAAAGTGAAAAAACTCATGGGTTGAGACAAAGGCAGTTTAATAGGTAAAGCAAAAGCAAAATAAGGAATGAATTCACTACTTCCCACTGACAAGCAGGTGTCCAGCGGAGCCCAGGAAAGCAGGGCTCCATCATGGGACTTGGGAATTCAAATTCCATAACCCTGAATGTCCTCATTTCCTCCTCCTTACCCAGGTTTATCTGCTGAGCATGGCACTGCATGGTCTGGAACACCCCTTGGGTCAGCTGTGCTGTCCGTGCCCCCTCCCCACACCTTGTGCACCCCCAGTGGGGCAGTCAAGGAGCAGAAAAGGCCTCCAGGCTGTGAGAGCCCTGCTCAGCAATCACGAAAACATTGGTGTGTTATCGACGCTGTTTTCATCACAAAGCCAGAGCATGTGACCTTAAAAAAATTTAACTCTCTCCCAGCCCAAACCAGCACAGTTCCTGCACCCCAGCCAAGGATCACTGCTCCCAGCCTGCCCTGACTCACCCCATCTGAGAGGCATTCCAAAGTTTCCCCAGTTCCGAAGGAAGCTTTGCTAATATCTGGCAGGCGAGCAGCAGAGTGAAATCAATAGGGGGAATTGAAGAAGATTATGGCTACAGGTCATTTGTTTACACAGCTTTGCTGGTGACCTGACTAGGGGAAAGTTAATACAAGCCTGCAGTTTGGGAAACCAGAAAATGTTCCCATGTTCAAGGAGTGCAGGAGTCAGAGCCTGTGAAAATGGACACGTTGGAGGAATGTCCAGGAGAGGGATATTTTAGCTTTTCAGTGTTAACCATTTTATGCTGGGCCAGAATACAATCTCTGAGCAACACTTCAGCAACGAACCAAACCCTGCTTGGGGTATTCTGCTTCAAGAGAATTTTTCAATAAGAAAAAAATTCCTTTTTTTTTTTCTCTTAGCAGGCCTGTGCAAATATGAGACATTATTTAGACATAAGAATTTTAATTAAAACCTCTCTCCATCCTCCTACTGCATTCACTGCACCACTGCACTCATAACATTCTCCACCTCTCCAGAATGATCACATCCTACTGTGTTTTTCAGAAGTTTACAAGAAATCTGCTGTCACAAATATTTTTCTGAATATGAAACATCTGGAATGGACAAATAAAGCAGAGTTATGGAACGTCCCTTGTACAGCACACTGTGCAACGATCCAATAATCTAGGACTTGTCTGTCTCTGAAAGTCACTGGGGAAAATGCAGGGATGTGATGTCTGAAAGCTCATCAGTGACTCAAAGAAGATAAACAAGGACCAGGTGTCCGTGGTCTCCACCAGTACAGGAATTAGAGACCAACAAGCAAAACTAACAGGCAGATGTCTTAAACAAACACGAGGATGTGGTTCATTAACCCACGCACGGTTGGGCTGTGGAGCTCCTTGCTTCAGGGTGCTGTGGGTGCAAGAAAGGCACAAGGGGAAAAGGAATTCCTCAAAAGGGGATTAGGCAAGTTCTCCCAGATAATCCATCAGTTACTGGAGCTAAAGATGCTGCCTCAGAAAGGCTCCATACAGCATGCTGTTACAGCCTTCAAGTGTTCAATGGAAATATTATAATTTTTTTTCCTACTTTTCAGCTTTTTTTTCCTGTTTGTTTCCAGCTCTTTTCATCTAGATGGGCTAATCCAGCAGTCCTTAAGCATTTTTGGCCTATTTTACTGTTTGAATTTAATTTCCCAGCAGGATTTTGGTACTCTTAGTGAAACAAATTTTGTCATTACCAAGAGAATAGAACAGAAATCTACCTAGCAGGCTACGAAATCTCCATGGAGAGAGACAAGGAATGATATTCCTATTGTTTCCATGAACTCATATGCCAGGGGGCACGAGCTGCTGCATAAGGCTGGAGAAATTTTACAAACTAGACACATTCCTCAACGTCTATCAAGAGACCTGAAACACAAAGCTGCAGACACAACTCTGTGGATAAGGAAGGTACTAATCCACTCAGAGCCAGACATCAGGGAGGTGAGAATGCCACTTCAGAATTCCTTTATTTCTCCTCTCTTCCCTGGGCATGTGCAGGGGACCACAGTGAAAGCCGAGATGCTGCGCTGGTGGGTCCCAGATCAGACATTTCAGCCTGCCCTGCTCCCCAGCCTGGAAGAAGATGCCCCCCAAAGGGTTAAGAGTTGTTACTGAGCAGCAATGCTGTTTTGGTGCCATATGGTCCTCATCATGTCCCTGTTACCAAGGCAGCTGCAGCAGAGGCACCTGCACGCTCAGCTCCTCCTGCTGCGAGTGCCCAGGGACAAACCTGAGCCTACCTGCCTGCCAGGAAACACAACACCAGGCCTCCAGCAGGAGAAATGTTAAGCCATCACCCCATTGCCACGCCAGGGAAAGCGTTGCTGTCACCAGAAATTGACTGTAACTCTTCAGGCCAACATCAGTGCTAAGAAAGGTTTGTTACCTTCCTCTCAGGCTGTTCTTCTAACCCCAGGTTCTGGGGACCTGGGAATCTTGGATGATATTTTTCTCAGTGTTTTTTAGTGAAGTTTGTGAGCAACTAGATTCTCAAAGACGACGAACCTTGACATTTTGGTTTGTCACCATTATCTCTGTGCTGCTCTCTGAAGGATCATCACAGAGGTTCACTGGCTTCACTTCATGTCTTCCAAGGAAGAGGCAAGTCACCATGTTTAAAATGCTTAATTATCTCCACAGAGAACCATGCTAATATCAAATGCACTTGTCTGCTCTGGAGTGCCATGAACATCTTTGCAAGACTCCTCTGACTGTTTGTTCACTTGATGTAAAATTTCAAGTTTTGGAAGCCAGGCTCATCATCTGAAAATGGCCCATTCTAGTCTCACTTCATCCCAAGAGAACAGCTGCATGGCAAAACATCTCCCCTGTCCAGCAAAAGAGCTGCCTGGGCTGGGCTGAAGGTGATCCCCAAAACAAAAACAAAACAGTTCCTGGGCTGGGATGGCTTGCAAAGGTTAATAGCAGAAAAAAGAAAAAAAAAACAAAACAAAAACAAAACAGTTGCTGAGGAAATGTAGAGGTCTCAACTTGTCCACAGGAAATCCACAAGTCAGGGGGGAAACAGAGGGGTAAATTCCCTGGGAAATTGCAGAGATTTCTTTATTAAGAGAACATGGTGTTGTGTATCTGGCTTTAGTCCCAGCACAGTGAGCTCTTTCAGAGGGCTTGGTTTTGATGGGAACTTCATTAAAACCGTTTTGTTGGTGTTGGAGGGGCTGAGGAGAAAGACTCAGGTGCCTGTGTCAGACAGCTCAGCTGGGAGGCTCTAGGCACTGGTCTGCTCAGCCAGAACATATGGACATGCTCCTCCTGATGGTGATTCACAGCAGGAACCTGAATCAGGCTCTGGAAATGCTCCCTCCTTACTGCTGACCTGCCTGAGCCACACCTTGACACCCTGAGACCTTCAGGCTTGCCAGGCTTATAGCTTGAGTCCTGTTCTGCAGCAGTGAGAGAGAAAACCATTCTCTGAACATTTAGGCAGGGAAGAGAATCGACCATTTTCAGTTCAAGAAAGCATCACACATCATAGGGAGACATTGCAGAAGCCTTGTTTTTAGAAATCTCAAGGTTGCCCACTGTCCTGGTCCAGTGTCACTCTGTTTGTCTCTCATGCAGAGGCTGGGGTCTCTCCAGGAGCCCTCATCACTCTGCAGCTGTATTGCATTTGCACAGGTCGAGGTCATAGCTGCCAGCTCCACTTTGCCACCATGAGATCTGCAGCTGGGCATCAATGCCAGCTTCTGGTCAAAATGCTGCAAACTTTGGAGAAGGAGCCTGCCTTGGTAACCACTGAAAAGTCATAGAATGGTTTGGGCTGGAAGGGACCTTTAAGATCGCCCAGTTCCACCCCCCTGCCATGGGCAGGGACACCTCCCACTGGACCAGCTTGTTCAAAGCCCCATCCAGCCTGGCCTTGGACATTCCCAGAGATCCACAACTTCCCTGCAGCCTGTTCCAGTGTCTCATCACCCTCTGAGTAAAGAATTTTTTCTTAATATCTCATTTAAACCTGTCCTTTTTCGGTTTGAAACCATTCCCCCTTGTCCTGTCACTCCAGGCCCTTGTCCAAAGTCTCTCCAGCTCTCCGGGAGCCATTCTAGGCCCTGGAAGGGGCTCTGAGGTCTCCATGGAGTCATCTCTTCTCCTGGTTGAACAACCTCTGCTCTCTCAACCTGTCTCCAGAGCAGAGGGACTCCAGCCCACTGAACACCTTTTTAGCTTCCTCTGGACCTGTTTGACCAGGTCCATGTCATGCCTATATTGGGAACCCCAGAGCTGGATGCAGTACTTCAGAGGAGGTCTCACAAAAGCAGTCTGGAGGGGGAGAATAGAAAATAATGACCTCTTAGGGGCTCCCAGAGCATGACATGGTATGAAGAGCCTAAGTAACTCAGAGTATAATTGTTTAATTAAATCACAGGGGCACAGTTGACAGAGAGGCAGAGTGATACCTTAGCAGTGAGAGCTGACACTGGGTCCTTCCCAGCTTCACACCACGCTCAGGGTGAGAACAGAAGATCACACAGTCACTGGAGGAACAATGCCAGGAACAGCACAGCTGTTGACTCCTGCATCCAGCTCAGGTTGTGATGCCAAAATCCGTGGATGGATTAAATTGCCTTCAGAGTTTGCTGTTAAAGCTGTGTCAGCCTGATTTTTGCTTCAGGCTGGACACAGTTTGCCCAGGGGGGGCACAACTGAGTGCCTCCCAGATGGCCAGGTTGAACTTCTGCCTGAGACAGACTGTGGGCTCTGGAGCTGTGCATCCCACTGTTCAGCTGTGGCTGTTGACAGCCTCACTGATAACAAACCAGTTAACATCAGGGCTGGGAGCTGCACACAGAGAGGAGGCTGCTTCAAATGTGTGTGGAGACCAGATCCCTGCCTCCCCTCCCAGCACTGCACCTGGCCAGGTGGGCTGGGAGACATCAACCCAGCAAGGCACAGTGTGGGTCATTCAGGATCTATCCCTTGGTGTGGAAGCATGAACATAATGGGATCCCCCAGTTCATCATGGGGGGTCTGTGCTCTTGGATCACAAAGGTCTCCTTTTTTTGTACAGTGTCCCCAAATAAACAGAGACAAACTGTCCAGTCTTCACTGCTGAAAAGCAGCAAGGGCCAGTGCCCAAAGCCAGAACAGCTCTGGATCACACTATCACAGAATCACAGAACGGTTTGGGTTGGAAGGAACCTTAGAGCTCATCCAGTTCCAAACTCCAGCCAGGGGCAGGGACACCTTCCTCTAGACCAAGTTGCTCAAAGCCCCATCCAACCTGGCCTAAAACACTTCCAGGGGCGAGGCATCCACAGCTTTTCGGGGAACCTGGATGTCTCAGCATGCCCAGGCTACCTGTAGCTGGATACCATTGCAAACCCAGCCACACTCTCATCCCCCTTCACTGGCCAGCTTTAAACAAAAAACTTACTAGAGCTGCCCTGTGCTCCTTGGAGACCCTTTTCTTTGGCGGTGGTTGCAAACCAGCCATGCCCACAGCACAGCGGTGCAGCCCAAGCTCACCTTGTGCTGTGTTTTGCTCAGCACAGGCATTTCTCCTTTGCTGTGGTCTCAGTGTCGGGATCAGTCAGCTCTCAGTGTGTGCTTGTGTGTCTGTTTGTGTTTGTGTGTGTGTTTATGTGTGTGTGTTTGTGTGTGCGTCTGCGTTTGCGTGTGTGTTTGTGTGTGCGTCTGTGTGTGTGTCTGTGTGTTTGTGTGTGTGTTTGTGTGTTTGTGTGTGTGTCTGTGTGTCTGTGTATGTGTTTGTGTGTGTGTTTCTGTCTGTGTGTCTGTGTGTATGTCTGTGTGTGTGTTCGTGTGTGTGTTCGTGTGTGTGTGTTCGNTCTGTGTGTGTGTGTGTGTGTCTGTGTGTGTTTGCGTGTCTGTGTGTTTGCATGTCTGTGTGTGTTTGTGTCTGTGTGTGTGTTTGTGTGTGTTTGCGTGTCTGTGTGTGTTTGTGTGTCTGTGTGTGTGTTTGCGTGTCTGTGTGCGTTTGTGTGTGTGTCTTTGTGTGTCTGTGTGTGTGTGTGTCTGTGTGTCTCAGTGTGTGTGTCTGTGTGTGTGTTTGTGTGTCTGTGTGTGTTTGCATGTCTGTGTGCGTTTGTGTGTGTGTCTGTGTGTGTCTGTGTGTCTGTCTGTGTGTCTGTGTGTGTGTTTGCACACCGCTGTGGAGAAAACTTTGACTCCTGTGGACACAACTGCTGCTGCCGCTGCGGTGGCTGAGGGAGTGGTTTGCTGTCGCTCACCACTTCAAGCACACCCCCAGCAAACGAGCCTGGGAAGTGCCAGGGGCTAACAAACCACTCCAGATCCTGCAGGGAGCTCGGTTACCTTCACAGCGCTGTGCCTCACCGCAGGATCTGTTAAATACTGCGCTGAGCACTTCAGAAAGGAGGATTTTTGATGCAATCAAGTGCAGGCAACAGCATCTTGGAGGGGCAAAACAGCCAGGCTCAGCCTGACCTTTCAATCATGGGTGACTGCAGCTGTGACTCTGGAGCAGGATGAAGCCAAATTAGTGATTTTCAGAAATGTTTTGCTGATAACAGCGATCGCTCTAAGTTGCTGAATGAATGCAGACACCGGTGCCCCGCTTTCCCAGATAAAAAGTGATTAAAGTCTCCTTAAGAGCTTCTAAATCTGCTCTTCAGAAATTCCATTAAGCAATCTAATTAGCTAATTCTATTAACTGATTAGGTGATATTAATTAGTTAATTTAGGGGGGAAATTTATAAAGCTATCGAAGGAAATACAGAAAAAGGAGGGGGACTTTCGGCCAAGAGCTTCCTTTCTTCACCCCCACAGTGCCTTAATTAGAAATTTTAATTAGCCATATGCTGGGGGTAGGGAGTCGCTAATGGACCTCTGCTCTCCCCATCCTCTCTCCTGCTAGTCATGTGTCTACTGGTAATTCATGGTGTCCAAAGCAACTGTGGAGGTTGGAGGTTGGTGTTTTGGGTGTGTTTTCTTCCATTTTGGTCCAGGCTGCCCTGCACAGTGCACCAGACTATTGATTTAGGGAATTAAAAAAAAAAAAAAACAAACCAAACCTGGTGCTTAGGACAGAGCACCACGGGGACACCCTGAACATGGATCCCTGGTAGCCTCCAAAATAATTTTTCAGTTTACAGTAAAGGCCCTGAGAAGCTGGCAAGGCTCCTCACCAGCTTTACAGAGGAAAAGCCCCAGGCTGGGAGACCCCAGGCTTCGGTTCACACCACTGCACAGTCTCCTGCCAGAGCACATGGGTAGTTTGAAACAGGGGTGAGCCAGTTTCCAGGCACGTTCCCAGAGGTCCTGGGTGAGGACTCAGTTCTGGCAGCCTTCTGCAGCATCGACCAGATTGGAAACTTGGCCACCACTGCTGCTGATACCATGATTTCAGCTCCTGATGAATACTGGCAGTGGTGCAACTGAGCTTGCAAATCCTCCTGACCTGGGAGGATGTACAGGACCTCCAAACATGCCAGAACAACTCTCACTGTACCCCAGGTACATGTGAGCCCAGCATACCAGTCTGTCACCAGTTCCACACAGATCTAGCAGGGGGAGGCAAGAAATCTCTCACATAGCTGCAGCGATTTCTCCTGACAGGCACCCATGGAGAAAAGGCTCAGGGTGCTCCAGGCACCTCTCTAAATGTCTGCTCTACCTCTGCCACAGTGTCCTTTCTCCAAACACAGTGATTCATGAAGAGATGGGAGTGGGTACCAGCACCACAGGGTCCCCTAACTCTCAGTGAGGTGCTGAGCTAATTTTATCCCAGCCACTTAAACAAGACTTCCACATTCATTAGCTTTAATAACCCAGGTGGGCGAGGGCAGAGATTGGGGAGCTGCAATGTGAGGGTCAGGGTGAGGTGGCTGTGGAGAGGGTCCTGCAAGTTAGAGCCCTTGTACGGGGATCAGGAGCTTCCAGGGACAGAGTTGTCCCGTGCCTCACTCCTGCAGCACTGTGAGAGACTCTGCTCTGGGATGAGCTCTGCCACAGAGCAAATGCAAATGAAATCCTGGACCGTGGTGGCTCTGTTAATATCAATGCTGGCAGCGTTCCTGCTAAAAGCATCAGTGCCGCTGCTCACCTCCTCCTGCTCCCACCCCTAGCGAGTTTCTGAATCCAAGAACTGACAGCTTTTGGTGTAAATTTTGAGGCTTTAAGCTTTCCAGTTATGCCCGCACCACGCTTTCAAGTCTTCCCCAGCAACCGTCAGGTTCACAAGTTTTCAAAGGGGAAGGTGAGGATTCGTGAAATCCCAGGAACTGGGGCAAAGCCCCCGGGGTGGTGTGACTCAGCCAGGAGCCCTGGCAATGTTACACTGCACTGCCTTGCATCCCAATGGGAAAAGGAGGTTTGTGAGTGTCCTGGTAGGGGAAGGAGTCCTGGAGACTGCCCCACAGCCTCCAGATTCCCAAACTGATTTCCTCTGGAAGACTTCTCTCCTCCCATGACTTCATGGCCTCAACTACAAATTCCTCCTGCAAAGTGGAAGCTGCATCTCTCACCTGGGGTTGAAGCAAAGTGATTTCCAAGCTATGGTCCTGCTCCATCCCAAGGCCATCCTGAGACACACACCAGTGTGCAGCTAGGTCTGGACTTCACTTGAAAGGTGAGGAGCCACCCCAAGTAATAAATATTGCAGAGGATGTCTGATGAAACCAGTTTCCACCAACTATGGTTTGGTCTAAGCCAAAACACATGGGTTTCAAAAAATGTATGGTAAAGTGACTGTTCACTGCCTCTCCTGAGGGGATTCAGGGATTGTTCTGCTCAGATGGAGTAAGTCCACAAACGCTGCTTGCTAAAATCTCAGATAAACTCCTGGTAGGAGAAGCAGTGTGCGCATCCCCTGTTCCTCATCTCTTTCTTGAAGGTACCATCCATGCCAAAACAAGAAATTCCATGCCCAGAATGGTCCAATATGGTAATATACGAACTCAAAATGCACACATGCCATGGCCTTGCGAGCTCTACCACTCTGAGATACTTCTTACCACTGGGCTGGGAATAAGAAAGTCCAAAGAGTCTCCCAGCTCCTTAAGCAACAAGATCCCTTTACTTCCAGGCTCCCCGCTTTCCTGAGGCCAAAGAAACAATATTAGCAATTAAGAGCTGATTTGAATGTTGGCCTCGAACACAATGAGTACTATCAGGTAAATCTCTGCTGCCAACCTACCTGCCTCCCAAGATGCATCCCTGGCGAGCAATGCCCACCTTCAGCAACCACCCACTTCCTTCACCCTCCTGTCAGTGTAAGGGCAACAGTCTGGGGACAAAAAGGACGAGGACAGACGAGCTCTTGACCTGAGCAGCAAAAAGTCAGCAGTGGAGCGTTCTGGGGCTGATGCCACTGCGAGATACATGGACAAAAAGCACAGAGCTGGAAAAGGGCAATTTTTGAGCTCAAACAGTCAAAACAGGGCACCAGAACTGAACTCAGCTGTGTGCAGAAAGCATCAAGATGTTTATTACTATTTCAACCCAAACACATTGTTTTTTGCCCTGTTTCTTTATTCTGTGCCACAATCAGTCTACACACTCATCTAGGTCTGCTGAGTCTTATTTATTATTTCACAGGAAAAATTCTTTTCTTCCTCACAGGTCGTGGGCACAAGGAGACTCCAGATGTGTTTTGTCCAGTCTGCTTCATCCTTCTTATCAAGTCTCACACAGAAATACGTGCATTTTTTCCAGCGGTGTGTAATTCCATCATCATCCCCAGTAGAGGATGAGAAATGTCATTGGTTGAAAACGTTTTTCACATCTTTATGTGTCACTAAGAGCTGCACCATACCTGAAAAACCTCTGCTGAAAAGTGCCTCAAATTTTGCTTTCTGTGGAAGTAATGGAGGAAGACAGCAAGGATGTGCAGCATTAAGTTTAGGTTATGGAAAGCTCCCATGTGGGAATAGACTGAATAGCTTTGAATTCTTCCTCTGAAAGGAAAGAATTCTCTGAGGATATGATATTAGAGGTTGTAAAACCATGAATAAGAAGGGAAATATTAATATTAAACAGTTGTTCGTTATTTCCCATGCCAGAGGACCCAGGAGCACACCGAAAATTCGCAATTAAGCACATTTTAGGCACAGAAGTAAGCACATTTTCCCAGTGCACATAGTCCAGCCACAGAACTCATCGCTGCAAGAGGGTGGCTAGGCCAAAAGTCTGCTTGGAAATTCAGAAAAATGGTGGATGTATTGACCAGTGGCTACCAAAAACCTCGGTCTGGTAACAGCCTTCGATTTCAGGAGTCCTCCACTGCTGACAACAACAGAGTCCCTTTTGAGGGAGCCTGGAGAGGGGACATGGTGGGCTCTGCGGGCATCACCACCCTGCAGATCCTGTTTCTCTGCCTCACCCATTGCTCAGCCCATGCTAACTGCAGCTCAGAGTGTACTTTTGCGAGGATCCCTGGAGCTGCAGAAGTTGGTACTAAAGTTCAGCTGTAACAGGAGCTTTGTTTAGCGGTGCTGGGACCAGAAGGTCAGCAGCAGCTGCTCTGCCAGGCTTTAACGCTTTGTTCACCTCCACGCGCTCGCCGTGCAGAGTTTCCTGTTCCCCAGGCAGCGCGAGGAAGAGCTTTCTTTTATTTTGTTAGCCCTATTATCCATCAGTTTTAGCTCTGTGACAACGCCGGGAGGCCGGCCTGCCTGCAGCTCTGCTGGGCTGTAACACAGTAGCCAGCAGCAGTTTTTCCCTGCTTTTTCTCAAGCAACCCCAGTGGCACCAGGAAATTTCACAGCCTGTGTGTTTGCAAAGTGCTGTTCAAACGGTGGAGCTTCTCCAGAGCCATGGGGCCGCATCACTGTCAGGATGTTTAAATCAGGATAAACCAGAAGTACTCGAATCAAGTCCCACTTTGCAGGAGATCAGTGGTGCAGAGGGTTCAGCTGCTATTTCCCCGTGCATTCCCTCCTAGCTTGAATTTTCCTGAGCATCTGCAGGGCCGGGCAGCGCATGTGTTAACCTGACAGAAGTCGGGGAGAGTTCAGAGGTGACTAAAAACAAGCAGAGGAATCTCTAGGAGGCCATTATGTGGAGTGACTCGAGTGCACAATGGACATCCAGAGGTCCTGTGGCTGCCAGACCCCCTTCTGCACCCTGGCACCATCCTGGCTGCAGCAGGCAACACGGGGGGCACGAGACCCTTCTTCAGCCCATCTCTCCCTCTAAGGTGTTCTTCTTCTTAAAGGACAGCCACATCACTGATGCCTGCTGGGGATGGCTCCAGCCTGGGATAACCCCCAAGCAGTGCCTGGGAAATGCCAGCAGGACCATGCCAAGGGCCGTCTAACAGCAGGGACACTCCTGTGCTGCTGTGGGAGCCCATGCTCAGGACCTGCACCGTTACCAGTCAAGATGCAGCTGATGCACCCACCTTCCCTGGCTGCTCTCAGCCCTAAAGGTCTCCCCCTAGACCACCAGCACTTGCATTTTCTGCAGCTCCTGAGCAGCCAGCCCAGCCATGAGCTGCACCAGACCAGCCAAAGCTTCAGCTCAACCCACACAGCCCTGCTCCCTCCAGGGCAGCGCCGTCTCCAGCCCTGGCAGCACGCCACGTCCTGTACACAGGGCCAAGGCATCTCAGAGGAGATAAAACTACAGCTTCCCAAGCACTCACCCACCCTGCCAGGCCCAGCGCCACGTGCCTCCCCACTGAGCTGCTCTCTGGGTCAGCTCGTCTCATATCACAGCTCTTCAGCAGCCCCTGCCTGGCCATTCAGCCACAGTCCCTGGAGTTATGGCTTTAAATTATACCGCTGTGTAATGCTGATAGCCTCTGCTTCCCCAGCCTCCTGGCTGAACAGCCATGACACTTCGACCAGAAACCTCAAGGAATTCCAATTTACTTAGAAATTGCCCCTCCATTCACTGGCATTTGCTGGTGTGCAGCTTCTCTGTAGCTTTGCCATTCAGTGTAAGACTGAATCGGTGCATTTAGACAGGAGCATCATAACACTGGCCATGTCACACACAGGGTTTCTCATGTCACAGCCTGGCAGCACTCACTGTCATCTCGTGATGCAGCTCTGGGACATCTGTGCTTTTTTTGTAAAATGCTGCTGGACTCTTTGTGCCCACTCAGAAATGGCTTGGAGGACTTGGACGGTTCTGAATCACCAGCAGATGCTGCTTGGCAGTATTTCACAGGGCCTCGTGGAGTACATGCCATGCTCTACTGGTCACTGTGTGGGGACTGCTTCCCCAGGTCACCAGTCTTCCTGCTTGTGATCACATGAGGAAAAGGCTTTTGTGTGCAAGGACGCTTCAGCATTTTCATTTCTGCCTAGATTTCTACCATGAGCATTTATCAGGCCAGACTTCCATGCCATCAGTGGATTAGAAAAGAGGTATATGAGAGCCTGTTCAAGGGAACAGCCCCAGGTAAGCACTGCTGCCAGTCTGGGGAAGCTCAAGCAGTGTGGTACAGCCCCAGCCAGGGGGTCCCTGGGCACCTATACCCCAGAAAATCTCCATCTGCCCACAGATGAATGCAAGGAAAAAGCCTTTTACAGTCGGGTGGAAGCTGAAGCTGTGGAGGGGAAGTGGGATCATGTGAAGTGTGATGAAGACATGTCCTCCACCAGCTCCAACGTGAGTCGCTGTAGCAGGGGGGATTCAAGCTCTGACACTTCACAACACAGCAGACCAAACCCTCCATGGAGCTGAACAGCATTCAGCTGCACTAGAGATACGCTGGGGGCCAGTTTTGATGTGTCATCCGTGGAGGGCAGCAGGACAAGGCAGATGTTCTTATCTGCTTTGAGCCACACCGAGCAGCGCTGGCAATCCCTGATGTGTAATCGAGGGCCAAACCAAGAAACCCGAGCAGTGCTGGGGCCTCCAGCTGTTCTCGCACTACATCATAAAACCTGCTCCGGACACCTGCTCGTATAACCCGGTTCCATGTGGGGAACAGCCTCCCTGACCATCCCCAGAGATCAGCTTTGACCTGACAGATGAAGCTGGCCAGCCCCTGTCATTGTAGCTAATATGGTTAGCATTGGCTTCCTGCTGCTCAGGGCTTGTTAGCTCACTTCTTGCTTTTACACTGTGAGTTTGGAGCCTTGGAACTCTCTTCTCCTTCACTGTTCAGTGGTCAGTAAATCCACAGAGAGATGCAAGCCACAAGGAGGTGCAGACACACCTTTCTGCATGGGCACTCAAGGCCGGCTCTTGTAACACTGAGAGTTGGGGTGGGAATGCAGCCAGGGCTGAACACAAGGAACTTTCTCTCGCTGTCCTCTAGAAACAGGCAAGGGGACACAAACACCATTTGCAAAAGCAGGAGTTTCAGGAACAATGTTTATCTAGACCCAAGCAAAGGTCCCTTCCACGTAGCTCTTACTAATGACAGTCCCTATCAGGACAAACCTTGAATCCTTCTGATCCTTGGGGTAAGCAGCAAAAGACTCAGGACCAAATGGAGGTAGATTTCTATCCCACTCTCACCTCTTCATTCTTCCTTTTCCCCGAAATTCACAGGAATGTTTCCACGAGGCAGCAACATAAAAGGGAATACGATACAGCAATATCCTGTGGAGAAGCAGCTGTAAGTCAATTATCAGCTACCTTTAAGCCAAGAAAAAGTCTCTGAACTTAAGAGGAGAGACACCAATGAAGTCCTACTGGGACAGACTCTACAAATAAAAGAAAGAACATTTTTGCACAGTTTCTTTTGAAAAGCACAGAAGAGCAGCACTGGGCAGGAATAAAGTTTTCTCTGTGATCCACCAAGGGACTCAAAGACTCCAGAGGAAATGTACCCTTCTCCAATAAATGGCAAAGGACCAGCATTCCCCCTTCCCTCGCTGGTTGCAGTGAAGGCAAAGCAGATGCAGCGACCGACAGCAAGTCAGGGTTTGACTTGGCTGCTCCATGACCCAGACTTTTGCAAGAGCTCTAGGAAGCTGTTCCCCAGCAGAACCTTCAGCTGGTCCATTTCAGCTTCTCCTGCTCCCTCAGCAGGCTGGATTAAATAATATCAAGGACATCTGCTGTCTGTTGTTTTTTTTTCTTTCATCCCTCCCCCAGGCAGAGACCAGGCTGGCAGGAACTCCAGCTCCCTTGCATTGTTTTGGATCTCCCTCAGGCAAAGAGGTGGAGAGGAGGCCCCCAGGTCACATCCGACAGTTCCTTTTAGCAGCAGTAATTGTAAATATTTGGGACAAAAGACTTCTGGATGTACTCAAACCAGGCTTTTGCCAGTGCAGAAAAAGAGACACATGCCAGCGAGTGTTTTGTTTAACTCTGTGTCCTGGCTCTTTCCTAACTCTCCAGGTACTGAGAGGGATGGCAGGTGACCTCAGGCCAAGCAAAGTCAGTCTGTGGTCTTTCCCACTGGAGGCAGTGGGTAGGATCAAGCCTGGAGCCCCACAGTTTCCAAACATGTGACAAGCACAATAAATACATTTGCCTTCTTATCACCAGTTGCAATGGACCATTTCACTTTCTTGCCTCTGGCATAGAGTCCAAGCCCCATTCTGGAACTCCAAAAGAGTTCTCCACCCAAAACCTCCAAAATTCCTAAGGGGCTGGCAGCAAGAAAAAGACCCCACATCTCCCTGCCCCAAAACTAAACCGTGACTCTTGGATTCCTGCACACCACTTGCAAATAGGAGAAAAAATAAAATTGCTCCTTTCTAAGAAAAAGATGTGGTTGCAGCTCCTTACCAGCTACACATGAGCTGTATCCAAACCAGCTGATACTGGTTTGGATAACAGGATTGGCCTCCCTTAGCCTGGATCCAGCCCTGCACCCTCAGGATACACCATTCCTTCCTGCAAGGTAAGCTAAGGCAGCAGAGAGAGGGAGCAGATCCCTGTGCATGTCCCATGTCCCTTCGACAACTGACTTCAACCCTCCCAATGACTTCTTCCTCTGTCTTTCCCTTGGTGAGATGCAGGCCTTGTACCTTGTCTGGCCATTTTCCCACTTGTTTCCCTGTCCCTGCAGCATCAAAAGGCATCCCCGTAAGTGCTGGCAGTGCAGTAAGAGTGCTTCCTGTTGCAGGGCAATTGATTTCTCTGTCACTGATGCAGACAGCATCACTGGGGACTGAAATAACTTCAAACCAGCTTAATTGATTAAGCAAAGCAGCTGAAATGGATCTCAGGACCGTGTATGGGCCAGAAGTATGAAAGGCAAAGAGCATGGCAAAGCACATGAATGCCAGCCTCCAGCTGTGCTGAAGGGAGAGGAATGACAGGAAAACAGGGAACTTTTTTTCCTCGTTTCATTCAGTCTCAGCTTCACAGAACTGGAGAATAATTTGGCCTGTCAGGGACCTCTGGAGGTCTGCAGCTCAGTGCCCTGATCAAAGAAGGTCTGGGTTCAAGGTCATCTCCAGTTGTTCAGGGCCTTGCTCCATTGCGTTTTGATTCTCTCTGAAAATGCAGATTGCTCACTCTCCCTGGGCTTCTCTTCTAGTGCTTCAGTGCTCTCACGACAAAGATGCTCTTTCTTATGCCCAAAATGAATTTCCCCTGATGCAGCTCGTGCCCATTTCATCATCCTTTGTTGAACGTGTCTTCTCAATATCCCCCCTTTAAGCCCAGCAAAAAGCTGCCTTACCCCTTTTGCCTTCTCTTCTCCTGAGCTAAACATTCCCTTCAACCCAGAGTTAAACACTTTGACTTTTAGGTGAGAAAAGCAGCAGCAATGACTGCTGGATTTTGGTGGGAGGGGTCGATGTCACCTCCCCTTCCAGCCACTCTCCACACTTAGCTTTCCAGCTGAAACTGTTCAGCAATTTGCAGTTTGAACGTGTAAATGTGCTTCTGATGACCAAAAGTCACATTTCTCATCAAACTGAATATTCACTAGAAAAACATACCCAAGGAGAATCACTAGAAATTGGGTTCCTTTGAAAAATTTCACCCATTCTCAGCATCTTCCCCCTCAGCTCTCTTGGGTGTTAAATATTAAAGTAAGGAATTGCTGGCTTTGATACAGAAGTAGTAATTCTCTGCCTGAGGTATTTCCTTTCCTGGCTCTCCTCCCTTTCAACTCAGAGTGATTTGATTTTTTTTTTTTTAAATTCTCTAGTATTTGCCTATTTCCAACACCTCCCCCACGTGGCATGATGTCAAATCAGCAGCAAGCAGGCCAGCAGGAATGTGTGTTCCCATTATCTTCACCACTAGAGTGAAAGTTTTTAAGACACAGTTGATAAAAATCATTGTTCTTCAGGGCAGTTGCTCAGCAGAAGTCCCTCTTGCAGGAATGTCACCGTGTGCTTCCCACAGCAAGGCAGCCAGAAGGCTCCTGCTGTTACCAGCAGGTGGTTGGAGGGTCATCCACCACAGTGCCACGGCTTTCTGGATGGCTTCCCTGGGATGCAGGTGAGCAGAACTATTGCTGTGTGTCTGGGAGGGAAATGCAAGACAACAGCTGAAATTGGGGAGCCTCTCAAAGTGTGTTTGGAAGGGTCACCTCTGTCAGAGCCAGCCCAGTTTCCAGTTGTCCCAAGCCCTGCCCAGCTCTTGGCCTCTCTGCAGTCCTGTGAGGGAGTGAGTTCTGCAGGCCAGTTTGAAATTTCCCCCGTGGAATCTGTTTTTCCTGTACAAATTCCCTCCTCATTACTTTTGTCCCATATCAAAGGCTAAGAGAACGGCAGTACCTTGTCTGTCTGAGAAATGAGATAGAGGCACATGTGAAAAAAATGATCCCAGAATCATTTCCTTAACCCACTAACACATAAATGAAAGCACTTTAGTTTGCTCTTTTATTTCTTTTTTTCAGAGAAACCAAATCCTTTCCTGTTACAGCTCAACCCGAGTGTTATTAAATCAGCCATCAGAAGACGACCAGACTCAAGGAACCAGATTAGAGGGATACCCACAGAGGAGGTGTGGGACCCCACATTTGTTACAGGCCTAAGCTTAACTGGCTTCAAGGAGATAAATGTGTGTAGTTCTGGGCTCTGCTCACAGACCTGTGACCAGGTCTTTTCCTGTCCCCAGCAACCCAAAAATTTCTGTGCAGCTCTCACCACATCAGAACAACATTTATACCCGGTAAGGCAGAATATACACCCCTTTGCTTCAATAATTCAAGTGTTATCTGTGAAAAACTGCTTTAGGGAGGGAACTGAACTGGTGAAGACTCTGAGCATGGTCATGGGAGGCAGGCTCCAGGAAGATGCATGAGCTACGAGGCTTCTGGTGCCCTACACCACTTTCCCTAATGCTGGGGACAGTGGTGATCTATTTATTTCATTACAGACCTTTGCTGTGTTTTAAGCTGCTGCTAATTAGAAATGTCTGCTTCAATTGCCACTGTAACACTGATTTAGTTTCATGTAGTTTTAAGTGGACTGAAATGTTTCCATCTATAATATTTCTCTCCTGCTCGCCTGCAAACAAGAAAGATAAATGCTGATCAACCTGACAGATAAACCAACCACGACTAAGGTGAATTATTTAGATCAACTAACATTTATCAGGCAGTCATTGCATATTCCCATATTCCTGGAGTGTAGCTTTCCTGGACTACAAAAAGAAAGTGCATGTCTTGATTGCAGAGATCTGAAATACATTTCTTACCAAGGGGACTACTACAGGCCTTTGCAAAACAAAGATTTAGATCTTTAAAAAGCCCTTTTGCCACATATTTTGTAGCAAAATCTGACTGTGCAACCTGGCAGTGGAGAGTCATCTGCATTTTCAGTCAACTTCATCAGCTTCTTCTTGATCTGAGATCCTGACCCACAAGTCACAGTGTGATTGAGAGGTGGGCATGCAGCCCCCTCAGCAAAAATGTCCTGCATTTCCACGCCCAGCTGGACATCTTCCCTTCTTTGATGACATCAATAACCCTGGGCAGGGTTTACTTTGCAAACAAGACCTTTAAATGTAGGCAGCTGAGTGCCCCTGCCTGCACATGAGCTAAATGTCCAAGTTCCCAGGGTTGTGAGCAGGGATCTGGGCCTTGGTTGGGTTGTTCAGTGGACATTTGGCATGTCTCACCATTGTCACATGCCTGTACAGAGGTAGCAGGTGCAACCTTTGGGAGACTCTTCTGGGGCAGAGTTGGAGCCCACCCCGGGGTCTCGAGACCACCTCAAAGACACAAAGGTGGTGGGAAGGGAGTCGTGACCCTCCCCAGCCCAGCCCCATGAGCACAGGGAGCGATTCCCATGCTCAGCTGGTGCCTGTCCATTCTAGAGAAAGCTGATTTTCCCTCCAAACTCCTCTGGCTCTATTGAATTACTCTTCACCAGCTACAGCCGTGGAGATGCCGAGACCTCATCTGGACACACAGATCAGACACCAAATTCTTTTCATCTTAATTTCACCCCGAATTGCCTCTCGTGTGCACTGGACCAGGTCACATCGCCCTCAAGTGGAGAATGATCACAACGAGCAGCCCCAGTCAGAGATCACCCAGAGGCTGTTTTCTTTCGAGGACACTAAAAAAAGCAAGGATTTACCCAGCTCCCCAGGACAATGTGTGCTATGAAAAAGCTGAGTTGCAAGAACACAAAGATTTCAAAAGACAGACCAAAAAAGCTACAATGGAGAAGGCCATAATTCCTGCTGTCGAGCCCCCACCATAACTCAGCCACCTTGTACAGTTCCATTATGATAGCATCTCACCCAACTCAACATCAAACAAAAGGTGGTAGCAAAGCCAAGACTGTAATTCACCTCTCCTGGGTACCCACAGTGTGCATTAATCACCAGAGAAAGTGTTTTCTTTATGGCCTGACTCACTGTCCAACCGGCGTGCTGAGGGAGGCTGGGCCCCTCTGCTGAAATATACAGGGTCTTGTAAAAAGGAATCAAAATAGGAGATCAAACTGAACTGATGTGAACAGCCTGACTTCTGGCAGCTTCTAGCACCAGGGTGCTTGGCTTTGAAACCTTGCTATTGTTCTTGGTTGGATTTTCTCCAGGTTACAACAAAAACAAAAACAAACAAAATCAAAGCAGTGATGTCAGAACGAGAGCTCTTTTACATGGAAACGTACTGACGGTGCCCACTTACAGTGTAGAGGAAAATCTGAACCTATAGATGAGTGTACAGCTCTTTGCAGCTCCAAGGAATGACTGGTGGTAGTGACAGGTGACTCTCTCCAGTCTGGAGGCTCTGCCAGAGCACAGTACTCTGTGTGCTCTGTTTACTTGCTGGAGGGGAGAAGAACGCTGGAAACAAAATGTTATGAATCCTTCACCTGGCTCTGGAAGAAGCATTCTCCAGCAGCAGCAGCAGCAGCAGCTGACCTCACCAGATACCCAGGAAATGCAAGGCTGGGATGTCTCCCAGGGAGGGGACCTTACACTGTCCTCTTTCAGCTCAGTTTCTTAATCCCTTCTTATCTCCTGTAGGGGTGGGCCTGTTGCTTGAGATTCTCTTCCTCCTTGTCTCTGTTCTCTTCCTCAAAGTCTGCTCCTTCATTCAATCTCCCAATCTATCCTGTAAACGTGATCTTCAGCCTGTAGAAATGGTTGAGCTCTCCACATTAAGTGAGAGGCACAGATCTATTCCAGGTTTATAACAAACTATTCTGGCTGCCTTAGATGTACCAAGAAAATGGTTGGGGTCGAAAGAAAGTGGCTTCTGGAACAAATCTTGTCCTCTTAGACTCACAACAAGCATGTTTCCACTGCAGCATAGCCTGTGCCTAACCTTTTCCCAGATTCCCCATCTAATCTCAGCCTGGAGCAGCATGTGTGCAGCCCATTTTACTGCACAAGGACCTAATTACATTTTCCAGCTGCGCAGCAGACTCCCGCAAAGCAAAATAAAGCCTAATAATGTACATTTCTTAGCTACCACTCTTGGCCCTCTTGGAAGCAGTCCATGACTTCCAGGCTGACGAGTGGTCTGAAGGATGCCTGCACCCTTCCACTTTTACCAAGGGAGCTTTCCTGTTTCATCCTTGCTCTATCTGTGCATCAGGCCATGCCTTTCCACCCAAGTCCACCTAACATCTTCTCAGTTTGCTAATTGCCCTCTGGAAAGCACAAAAATAAACCCGTGCTCTGCTGCACCGTATCAGCTTTGGCAGCAGCTGATGGGTTTTGCCCTCCCCATTGCAAGATGCCTTCCTGCTCCTCCATCTCCATCCAGCGAGCCATTCCTCTGGGAAGGCACCATCTCCTGCCAATGTGGAGAGGAGCAGGGGCACGAAAAGGGAATCCAGCAAGGTACAGTTGGCCTGGGAACCAAAGCAGCTGCTCTGAGGATGGTGGACAGCAAGAGTGTCACCACGACAGTGTCACCACAATGGTCAAGACACTGCACGGTGGAGGAGTGAAGAAGGGGTTGAAATGCAAGAGAGAAGAGGAGCAATGCTCTCCAAGAATCCCTTGCTCATCAAAACTGAAGGCAATCTTAATGAGAAATGCATTCCCCAGGCTGTCACAGCGAGTCTGTTCAAGGGAGGTTCATATTCTATCCCCTACAAAGTTTCATGGAGCATTTCATGGCGCGTAAGGGATCATCTAACTTTATCTCCCTGCTACAACAGGCTGTGAGCCAACCCCTCTTGGAGCTTGACAACATAGATTTGGAAACAGTTCTTCAGTGAAAACGAGGTGAGGGATGTGGCCAAGACCTGGAGGCACCAAGGCACCATAACCAGAGGTACCTCATGGCCTCCTCCCTGCAGGATGTTGGGGGTTGGGGATCTGCCCACAGATAACCCTGGATCTTAAAATCGTTCTGCAAACCAGCCTCTCTGGCAACAGCAAAGCATGGATGAAGGTAGAGCTGAGCTGCAGGGCTCTCTGAATGTGAGCCAGCATGCTGGGCATCGCAGCTCTGGCCCTGCTTTGCTCAGCAAACAGAGTGGAGTGAGTGCAAGTTGGATTTGTTATGACCAGACCAATCTACAAATGATTACCTGAAAGGGCTTTAGACACCCTGTTTGAACCTAACCCTTTTATGGACATCTTAGGGAAAGGTAGCATGAGTTCGTCTGGCCAGTAGGTAAAGCCTGAGAATGTCAAAGGTGTGAAGTGTTTGGGGCTTTTCCTGGGGAAAAGGCTAAGAGGAACAGCTTGGGTGTCATGCAGCCAGGAAACAATTTTTTCCTTATTCAGATTAAGACAAAATGGTGTGATTGTAGCCATCTGTTTCAGCTAGATGAGGATATTTTTAATTATTTCTTAAGAAGTAAAAGAGGGATCTGACGGCCCAATTGCTTTCCTGTCCCCAAGCTGGCATTCATACAATGTCCTCCACCAGCAGATGCCACAGCCTTGCATGAAATTTAGTCACAACACTTATGCCAAATTTCTAGTAGTCAATTTCCCTATTATCCTTTAAGAAAAAAACCCAAACCAAAACCAGGCAAAACAACACTATAATTCCCTTTTGATTGTAAGGTTACATGTTTCCTTGTTTCACATCGGGTTTATTTCCATTTGTGTTAACATTTGCCTACAGCTCCTATCAGTTCCACAAGTAACTTTCCCATGCCCTATCTGCCTTGCTTTATCCTTTGTTTGCCTATTGTAGTAACTGATTACATTGTTGAGCAAAATTTGCTTTAATCTGTCACCATGAAAGCCTAATCATTTTGGGGCAGGCTGCCTGAATTACCGTGAGTGATGATCTCATGTCTGTGAATCAATGGGAGATAGGTAAATAGAGGAGAATTCTGAGCGTCCTGAGGATGCTGAGACTGTGCAGTCTCAGGACACATTTGGGCTGTGGCTGAGTTAGGCTCAGCACCTTTAGAAAATTCATGGTTTATAGACTCACTATATGAAACTTGCTTTCTGCCCTAAAGGAGGGAAGCCACCCATGCGGCTTTCCCCCTGCTACCTGCAGCCTGCAGTGCCTGCCCTTCTTCAGGCACCAGAATCTTTGTCTCGGTGTCCAAGGGCTGGGCTCTCACCCTGGGTGGGCTCAGGCTTGGATCCCACATCCGATCACAGTGGCAGCCCCCTCATCACACAAGCTCTCTCCTCCCGCCAGCAACGACAGCAAAACTGACTGCAATTTCTCCTCCCCCGATTTCCAGTTCTCTCCTTAATGAGCCATCGGGGCCACCCATGCAGGACTCCCTGGGCTTCCACGAGAGTCACTGGGATGTTCTTCCACCCGCTGTAGGTGTGAGCTCAGCAGCAAAGCAGGCTTGCTGACTCACAGCCCCCGGGATGGCTCGGCACCAGCTCGCTCCAGATGAGTCACGGCCGTGAGTCACTCGCTGCATCTGCACTGCGTATTTATGGCAGCTCTGCCTCGGCCGTGCCAGCGGGGAAATTGTTTGTGTGGAGTAACCATGGAGAGGGAGGAAATGCTGAGGAGGACCGAGAGGTGAGGGATGAAGAAAAACCAACAGGGGAAAACGTATTCCACCTCCACAGCCCCGGAGTACGAAAGGAAATGTTTGCCTGTGTTGGGGTTTTTCACCCTCTCTTTTCCGTGATGTCCCTACCTGGGAGAAGCTGAAATGCTGTAGGAAGCAGCCTCATGGTGGCACCAGCAGGGTGTGGAGCCCCTGCGAATCCCACAGGGAAGTGTGTTGGCACAGTGGGTTCAGCTCTGATGAGCTTTCCCCAAGAGAACAGCTTTAAGTAGATGCATCAAAGGTGCCAGGCAGGGTCCCCTCACCAGTCCTTTCATCTCACCCCGCACACTCAGTGATCATTTGGCTCAAAAACCATAACTGATTGCTGAGGACAGACCTCTAAACCTCACTGCCTTGTTCTTGCTGATGTTTTGTGAGAACAAGGGTCAAGAAGGCAGGAAAAGTGATGGCTGGATCATTTGGGTCCTACCAGCTTGCAGAGAGTTCGCACATATCTTCTTCTTCCCTCCATCAGTGTGGTTTGTACCATCCAGACCACCTTTGCAATGAAATAAAAAACAACAAAAAAAAATTAAATCCCATCATCTTATTCTTTAAAGGAAGGTGAGATGTTTTTTTCTAGGAATAGTTCACACCACAGGACTCCTAATAGGTTGTAAAGGATTATGACATTATTGTTATGTGTTTTCATAAATGGTTTATCAGCCAGTAGATACAGCCATCAATAAATGTTCCCATAGATGTAGGATTAACATCTCTTGGAGATAACATTTGTATCTACAATATCACTTTACTCTGTTTGAAACCACTGGATTAGAAATAGGCACGGTCAGTTTTTTCACTTTTATTACTGGTCTCCAGACCAGAAACACCTTTAAGCCATGGGTTTTACAAGGCTGCACATCTGGCTCAATCCTAAAGATTATTTATTTGTCCACCTGCCTCGTAGAAACAACATCTCTCCCTTCAAACCAGGGGAGGGGGCTGCACTGCTGCTTGTGACATGCACCCCAGTGAGATGTGGAAGAAAATATTTCTGCTTCTGCGCAGGTTGTACCATGAGTGTTCACAGGAAATAGAAATAAAGTCTCTTTTTCACTGCAATACAGAGCTCAGCTTCTCCTTTTATTCACAACAAAAGTCAGCTGAAAATGTTCTTTTGGCAAAGACAGGGTGGATTTTGTGTGTTTGTTGGTTTTTTTAATCACCTAAAGTCGAGAAAGCAGCAAAAGCAAGTGAACATGTTTATAGACTGATTTGTAAGGCAGAAAAAGCTGTACTTTGCACCACTGAGAACCAATGTGCGCACAATGGGTAAACACACAATGAGAACAAGCAAGTTTTATTTTCTTTCCAAACAAACTAGACAAGGGAAAGATTATCCCCTCCTTGGAGCTGCCTCCGTGAAGTTTACTGCTGACTGAAAGTGCTCTACCTTCCCTCTGTGGGGTGTTTACCTTAGATTCCACACAAAAATTAGATATGCCAAGGTAAAAATAGCTGCACATGTCTATCAGACGGAAGATAAGGCTCCCTTTCACGTCATTTTATTTAAATATACTGGTACTTTTCAAACTGCTGCGTGCTGGGACCACTTTCCAGCCAGTCCGTACAGCAGCAGCTCAGTCCCTTCAGGCAAGGAGTGAGATGTGCTGGTGGTTACCAGCTGCAGAGGTAAAAAATGCACCCACGGTGCAGGGGCTGAGTGCTGAAAGCAATTAAAGACATTTAGCAGCTCCCTGAATAGTGTGACGTCTTTCCAGCCAAGATCTGTCTCAATTCCCATGTGGGAGGTTCCTTGTTGCTGCTGGCTAAAACTGTTTCTTCTAACCCAAAACCACCTATGTAAGTGTTTCACAACCTCACCAGGCACTCAAAATCCACAAGTTAGTAAAAACTGCCTAAGGTTACTCTCCACAGCCCAAGGATTACTCTCCACAGCCTAGATCCTGGCATGAGAATTATTTTTCTTTAGTTACTTTCCCAGAAGAAGTACACTGACATGACTGGCTGCCAGGCACCTCAAGGTACAGAAAACCTGTTGGAGGCTCCTTTTCGGAGCCAGAAAGCCAGGAGCAAACTCTGTCTGATGAGCACTAAGAAAGGCAGGGATTAACTTGGTCTTTTGGCAGAACTGAATTTCCAGCTTGTCTGCATGACGATGTTACCTCAAACAAGCGGGGAATGTGAATTAAAGGCACGGTGGTTGTGCCAGAACTGCCCTGTGTGTGCACTCATTTTTCCTTTCAAAATCCCTGCTTCTTTCTGGGAGGGACTGGGACAGAACAGCCGTGCCAGGCAGGTCTCTGGTGACATCAAAGCCTCAGGGACACGCGTGTGAAGCACAGGCAATGACTTGCCCTGAGCCCTGGGAACACTGCTGGCAGCATGACAAGGTTGAGGGCCAAAGGTTGAATGGGAGAGCCAAAATTTGTGCATGTTAGTGCTGAGCTGTGTTTGCCAAGGGAGACTGCCCTGGGTCTGGGAGAAGCTGGGGTGTTTTGCCAGCCTGACATTGGAGCATGCAGATGAACTGATTAAACCACTCGGGAATTGAACCAGTGTTACTTTCACATTGGACCAATATAAGTACATTTTTCATTTCTTGGTCTCTGTAACTCTCTGGAGCAGGAGAGCACATCAGGAATGCTGCACAGAGGAACAACTTTCAGGCTGTTCCCATGGAGCATCCCAGGTCCTCCTTGTCCACGGTGAGCTCCTGCTGTCACACGCTCAGGTGTGTCTGTCAGATGTAGCTGTGAGGTGCTTTTCCAGCACCAAATCACAGCATTTTTGGGCCATGTGTGAATATTTCATGATAATAAGTTACCATCTGATCCCCTTAAATGTTTGTGATGTCCTGGTGTGATTCTTCTCACCCAAAGCAGATGTTCAAAACAGATCAGGGGAACCCTTCCTGCAAGAAGAGGTTGCCCCATGCCATCCTGCTGCTCAGCCTGAAATAGCATGGTCCCCCTTCACCCTCAGATGACCAAGGGCAGAGAAAATGTCAGCAGATATCTGAAAAACAGCTGCTAAAGCAGATCTTCAGGCCCTACGTCTGTGATAAAGAAATCTCTGTGGTTTGTTTCAAGTCCAGCTTCAGCTGTCAGCTTCTGGAAATAAAGTCTATTTGGATTCAGGTTTGGATGAAAAACAGGTTTAGGTCAGAACCTGAATTCCTTAATGTGTGCTCCACTCTGGACTTCATCTCCTATTTCTTTAAAGATGTCTTTTGCTTGAGACTAGAGATCGAGAAAAACACACAAAATAAAGTGAAAGTTTTCCTCAAAGACTAATGTTGCTGAGATCTGGCAGAAAAATAGAAGACAGGTTTTATTTTGTCAACTGTACATAAACACAGGCATTTTATAAACAAGAAATTGATTCAATTGTTTCCAGAGGTACAAGAGCGAGAGAGAGAGCTGAGATTTAGCTATTAAAGACAATCTCAGGAGAGGGAGGGAATTAGTCTCCAGTTGAGCCAGATATTTCCCTCTCAAGAAGTAAATGAATCAAAGCCATGCTCAGTCAGCCAAATTATCCAAGCAGCTGCCAGCATCCCTGGTTTCCGGGGTTTATGTGATTTTGAGAGAGGAATGCTCTATTCTCTCTGGATATGCTGGATGCTCTCTGGAGCATCCTGAAGGGGGTCAGGATTGTGGAGTGTCCCAGTCTAGGGGTTTTTAAATAAGATGAAGCTGGTGAGTCTTAGAGCCACTCCATGCTCCAGATGCATGGATTTGATTTGTAGCTTGCTGTCCAGCCCTCTTTGGACCCAGCTCATGGCAGCGCAGCTCCCTGTGTGGGTCACTCCCAAAGCCACTGCGGAGCCGAGTCCCTGCCCGTGCTGGGAGCAGCTCTGCAGCGCTTCCCACTTTGCCATAGCGGGGTCCCACCCCATGGTCCCCCACTTTGCTTTCGTGTACTCTGCTCTGGTTCACACAAAGTGGGCCAAGGTGCACTTCATAGGATCACGGGGCCATAAAATGTTTGGGGTCAGAAGGGACATTCAAAGGCCCTCTAGTCCAACCCCCCTGCAATGAGCAGGGTCACCTTCAGCTAGGTCAGGTTGCTCAGCCCCATCCAAACCTTGAATTTTTTCAGGGATGGAGCATCCATCACATCTCACAGCCAACCTGTGCCTGTGCCTCACCACCTTCATTGTAAAAATTTTCTACTTTATATTTAGGCTGAATCTACCTTATTTTAGTTTAAGACTGTTAGCACTTGTCATATTGCTACAGGCCCTACTAAAAAGTCTGTCCCCATCAAAATTAGGTCACTTAATTAGCTCTGGGAAGGGTGCTGCCTCACACAGCTCCTTAATCCTCTGTCCATTATGTAGCAGCCACAGCAGCAAGGACACAGATCAGCATCTGCTACACGACCTCAGCTCCCAGCTTCCCTCACAATCTCCAGCTGGTCCCATGCAGAGCAGCCAGGAGCTGGCTTTTCACAGCCTGGTCCCTGGAAATGTGTAAGTGGCTTGAAACACTTCCTTCTCCTTTCCAAAACTGTCACATGGAGTGTGGCTGCTGAGGTGAGCCAAGGGCTTGGCAGGTGCAGAGGTTCTCGGCGTCCCTTCGGTGAGACCAAATGATGCTGGCCAGCTGATGTAAGGGTACGTGAGCTATCTTTAGCATTCCAGAGAGTGCAGAGTGCTCCCAGACACAGAGGGGTGGGATGTAAGCTGAGCTCAGCGCTGGGGTCCTTTTCCTGGAGCCCCCACTTTGCAGTGACTCCCAGGAGTACAGCAGGGCCTCGAAGTGTCCCTCAGTGGAGGCGTCCCCACCTACAAAAGCCACCTCCAAGCGCCACTCGCACGTAACGAAGGCTGTGGAGCCCGAATTTCCCCTCTCAGCATGACAGCATCCCCTGGCTCCCTTCCCCTGCTCCCTGACTCACAGCCTGAACTCAGCGCCGGGCAGGGGGCCAAGGAGGAGGCACATTTAGCTCACAGCTCCCTGAAAACCTCCTTCACGAGGGATTTCTGCTCAAGGACGGCGTGAAGCAGCTCCAGAGGCCAACCCTGCAGGAAAGGGCGGCTGGGACCCGGGGGAAGCCTGGCTGCTCGCCCTCTCCTGCTGTGCCTCATCCCGCTCCGTGCCACTGCGGCTCAGGCTCCCCCTCACATGCCCCGCAAAGCGCCGAGCCTTGCTCAGGCGGAGGGACACGGGCTGACGTCCAGCGTCCACCCTGGCTCCCTCCCCGGGCTCTCGCTGATCCTATTAGCGAGTGCACAGACGGTGGCAGCCGGCCCTGCCAGCCCCGGGGATGCCGCGGGGACCCGCCACGGCCACCCCGGCTCCACGTGAGCCCGGCAGGGCTGGCACAGCCAGCCGAGCGCCCTTCGCCCTCTGCGGGGACCCTGACAGAATCCATCGCTGACAGCAGTCCTGCAGCGTCTCCTCTCCTGGCAGTGCCAGGGCTGGGGGCAGACGGGCATTGGGGGTTGCCTGTGTGTAAGCAATTCCCCTCCGGAATGCGTGCAGGAGGATGGAGCCATGCCAGCACCCCTTCCTCTATCCTGAGAGGTCCCACAGCCTACACAAAAAGCAGAACTGGGCAGTAAGAATTGGCAAAGATTTGGCTGAAAAGGATTGCTAGAGAATACCTCTTTTTGGGTGAATATTTAATTTCTTCCATGGCATTTCTGCACAGATACAGGGTTGTGGATTAACAAATACACTTGCAGCAAGAGGGGCTCTTCTTTGTAGCCGTCTGAGCCCCTGGAGGAAAACTTCCCCTTCTGGACAATCTGCACAGAGCATTTAGTCCTAGGATTTGTGCTCTGGGAATATTTCAGTGAGTCCTGGGCTTAGTGTTCACCTGCTGTAGGTCAGGTCCCAGTGCAACCATCTGGATCCACATCGGTGTCTGGGTCGGTGCGTGGAAGGTTTAAACCTGTTCAAATTAAAATACAAAAAAAAAGAGGGAGAGAGGGAGACTGAGGAAAAAAAGGACAAAATGGTTTTTATAAAAGGTTGTCTGAAAGATGCATTGCCATCAAAACCAGAATGGAAAATATGATCAAAACTGAGGGAGACAGTTCTGGCCAAGAAGGATCCTGACCTTCCTGGGCCACCAAAGAGACCTGTCCCAGACTTGAAACCTGGCATGAGACTCACACATGGAGTGACAAATGCAGAAGCTTATAAGCCGTGCCATATAAATAGGGAGGTCTCAGAGCATCTCAGCACAGGTCCTGATGAGATGTGAACAGACTCTCAGGTTGTGGGAGACAGCATATGGCCTCGCCACTTGCCGTATCAGGGCTGCAGTGAGCCAAGAAGGTGGCTTCTGGTCTGGTGGCTCTTTACTGTGACAAATGGTGTCACTGAGTCCTTCAGCTGGATGCCATCTGCCCACCCTGCCTGCAAAGCTGGTCTGCAGCTTTTCAGCGGAGATGCTGAAAAGGTTGGATTTAGGAAAAGGTTCTTTCTCCAGAGGGTGGGTGGGCACTGAACAGGCTCCCAAGGGAATGGTCACTGCCCCAAGGCTGCCAGAACCCCAGGAGCATTTGGACACTGCTCCCAGGGATGCACAGGATGCTGGGGTGTCTGTGCAGGCCCAGGAGTTGGACTGGATGATTCCTGTGGGTCCCTTCCAGCTCAGGATATTCTGTGATTCTATGCTGAGAAAGTGTAATTCTAGCCTTGACCCCTAGAGATACATCCATGGACAAATGGGTGGGTTTTATCTCTCTCCTGGTGTATCGACACTGCTCTCAAATGAAACAAGTGGGGAAAAACACGGAGCTTCTGCCTCTCCCTCCGCTCCTGGCACTGCCCAGCCTGCTGCTGAACCCCGGTTGGTCTTGAGCCAGGCACAAAGAAATCACTATATTGGAGCAGTTCCAGGGTCAAGAACTCCCCTTGCAGCTGTGACCACAAGCAGGTGCTCCAGAGGAGAGCAAGAGGCTGTTTCACAGCTTTTCCTTTCCCCCTCATCCTCACATCTGCTTGCTGTATTCACTGCCGTCTCTCAAAACACACACGGCTACTTCGGTTTTGGTTCATGTGGTTGAGCATGGCCACGGTCCCTAACTGGGCCTGCTGGGTCAGCTACAGCACTAATTCTGTAATGCTCAATTAGGGAATAACTCACCCCCGGCAATCCAGCTCCTGTCTGCAGGAGATGGGGTCATGAAGAATCCCGCCCATCCATTTCCTCCCGGTCTCAGGTTCCTTCAGAAGTTCAGCTGCAGAAAGTACGATTTTCCAAGCTGTGAGTAGCCAGGGGCACTTACCACCAACAGCCTTGACCTAGAGAGGTTTCTCCAGAGCCACCTGGTCTCCCTGGGAAGCTCAAAAACCTCCTTCTATCACATTGCATCTGACAGCAACTCATAAATCAGCCGGCAGTGGCTGGCAGCCCCTTTGAGGATCCCGGCCCGTGTTTACGTTTGCGATGAAGCGTGTGCAGGTGAGGAGAGCCCTGGGGGAAGGCAGCCAGCGATGGATGCAGCTGCCGGCTCCAGGGGCATCCACAGATCCCACCCTCACACGTGGGACTTGCCTGGCAGTCACGGTGGGGTGATTTCACGAGGGCTGGACCCAGCCGTGAGTTGTGCGCGCTGCTGCTCAGTCAACCCCTTCCACGTCCCCCGCAGCTGCCACTGCCTCCCTCCCGGCCAGCACGGCTTCACCTGATCCTGTCACATGTTTTTTCTGCTCCTTCCCCAGCAAACCAAGCTCTCTGTTTCAGCAGAGATTCCATCTGCAACGTTTGGAGGCGATTATGTTTGGAATTGGGATCAGCGCGGCAAAGCAGAGCTGAGTTCACCACCACCCCTCTTTTCCCAAATCTCTGTTCAGGAAGATAGTTTGATCCAAATCTCTGGATTTTCATGTTATAGAAAGAATCACAGACTAAACTGTGCTGGAGTAGTTATTTCTTTCTTTGAATAAATTGAAGAATTTATTTGTAGAGCTAAAAGTGAAATGAAATGAAATAAAATAAAATAAAATGAGATAAAATAAAAAATGAAATGAAGTGAAAATGAAATAAAATAATATACAGCAGCTAAAATAAAATAAAATAAAATAAAATAAAATAATACACAGCAGCTAAAAGGATAAAACTCTGAATCTCACCAGTATCAGATCCCAGTGGATGTATTTCCATCTAGTACTAACGCATTGCATACGGACTCAGGGTTGTATTGTCCCTTTGAAGATCATGGGAATTTTGCCATGTAATTCTATATGAAAAATAAAATGCTGGATACTGAGCAAGAGTCTGGTTGGCTGCTGACTGAAACACTCTGCAAAGTGAAATCATCCCAGGCTTTCTGTCCAAGGAATGCTGCCTGCATTGAGTCTCACACAGGAAAAGTGGGTTTGGAAAGGTCCGATGTGTTGGCAACGGATGGTTTGCATATAGGCTGGCAGCTTCATTGCATCCACCCATCTGCTGCTGGTGACAGGACATGGCACTGTGAGATGTGAAACAGAGTCAGGTGACTTCCTTCTCTGTGTCCCTGCTCTGTTCGGAAGTGGCTTTGGAAGCTTTTCACGGCATGTGGGGAAACTGGAGAGAGGGAGGAGAAACAGCAATCCAAAGAGCCCAGGGAGACCCCAGAGCAATGTCTGGGGCTACTCACTCTCAAGGCTGAAGTTGTCTTGCTCTGGATAGAACTGATAATTCCACCACTTTGCTCATCTGACAGCCCAGCTGAAGATGGCCTTGAGATATTAACGCTCAGAGTGTGCAACCAGAACTCCAGAAATCAGTGAGAAACCAAGACTCTCTACAACCTCTGGGCCATCAGATCCTTGATCCCCACCTAGTCAGTGGAAAAAAGCAGTTGTTGACTAGTTAAATAGTGATCTCTTCTGGCTGATATAAGGGTGCTTGCTTTAGCAGTCAGTCTGAATTGCTCTTTTCTGGACATCGGTGACATTGAAAACATCCCAAATGCAGCCTTAAACCTCGATGATTCTTGTGGGTCCCTTCCAACTGAGCACACCCTGGGATTCTGAGATCTCCTGTCATCTCCTCACTGATCGAGAGTTTGAACCCATAAAAGTTCTGCTAAAGCCTGAACTTACATCTCTTCCCCTCCATCCTCCTCCAGCTAATGATTAATGTGCTGGGGGAGCAAGTAGAAGCTGATCTTCAATGGGCAAAGAGGTTGTTGCACAACACACCTCCAGCCCTGCCGACTGCCAGCAGCTTTGTCTGGCAATTACGCCAACTTCACAGTCCTTACTCTCTGCAAGCACTGAGTCCTTGTGCCAGGGACCAAGAGCTCTGGTGAAACTTTCTTCTGTGTTCAGAAATGATCAGTCCTTGATAACGAACGTTTGAGCCCAGATTGTGCCACTTAGTCATATATGTTGGTATATAGCAGCAGCGTAACAGTAAATAACAGATTTCCATTCCCGCTTTTCCTCCTCCTGGAATTTAAGCTGAAACACAAAATCTTCCAACTTTTGTTGTCCTTCCCCAAAAGGAGAAGGGAAACCCATTTTTTTAAGCATCTCATTTGCAGAAGAGTGCTAAACAAGATGAAGCAGAATCTCTGCCAAAGGACTGGAACAGAGATTTCACATTTGCTCAGCAAAAAGCTCCCTGTTCCTTGCTCAGCCCCCTTTTGTCATGGGATCAGTAGGAGACATAGCTCAATTCCAGCCACGAGTGACCTGACTAACGCTGATATCTTGTAGCATCCTTCAGATCAGTGAATACATTTCTACCTACAGGGATTAACTCCAATGCACAACATTTCTATGAACACCCTTATCTTATGCACCCTTGATAACCCCACCCTGCTTTGCGTCCCATTTTCTGCTTTCCTACAGCCTTAAAATGACCATCCCCTTCAAAACTTTTCCTGTGGATGAAGTGCTATTGAAGCCACAGCAGTGGCTGCCTGGATAACTCTCTTTTTCTCGTAGGCACTTCAGAACCCTCTCACCAATAGTGTGATGTCCTTCATATCAGGTCAGCTGTCCCAAGAGACCAGGAATTCATATGCTGTGGTTGAAAACAGACAAGGGGTGAGAAGATGGGAGGAAATGCAGTCTGAGCAGAATGAAGTTCAGGGGAGTGAAAAAATTCCAGTGAAAAAGTAGAACTAGGGAATGGAACAGTCCTAGAAGGCAGCACAATTCAGCTCCTGGTTTGACAAGAGTGGCAAGAGTCAGAGAAAATGCAGAACTGGTTTTGCAATGATTAAATATTAAAAATAATAATAGGAAACTGATGGCTTGAGGCAAAAGGGAATGAGGAGATGAATGGAACTGCATAGATGAAAAAGATGGCTGAGGCAGAAGTTTCTGGGAAGGAAGATATCTGATGAACAGGCTAAAATTCAGAAAGGAAAACTCTATGGCAGGAGAAACACACCAAGAACAAGGTTTTTCCTTGACCCTTCCTCACAGTAAGGGAGTTCTGAGACATTGTGGCATTTCCACGTGGGCAGCTGGGATTGCTGAGATTTCACATCGCTTGCATGCTAGGAATTCCTGGTAGAGGGAGAAAGTGAGGATGAGTTCCCTTGGTACTTCCCTGTCACCTGCCAGGTTGCTGGCAGATCCTGCAGCGCCATGAGACCTTTCTCCAGCTGCCTCCAGCTCTAGGAGTATTTATTTTCTTTTCTATCAGTGCTCATACAGGTAGATAAACAACCCAATCCAAATAAATCACGGAGCTCATGGAGAAGAGGACCATGACACCTGCTGGGATGAGTGGCTGCCAGTAGCCCATGAGATATTGCTTGGAAAAGGGGCAAATGCATGAAATCTGAGAGGGAGCTGGAGACTGCTCTGATCTGTACCCCAGGTCCTTATGTCTGACAAATCTGGGGCATTAGTAACTCCCACAACTTCCTCACCAACACTTTAAATAATTTGTGTGTGATTTTGGTAACAAGAAGAAGCAGAGGGGGAACTCTCGATGAAATAATCAATGGAAACCACAATGGGGACAGCTTTATAGGCTGAAAGATCCATGGAAGCCACAAGCAATTAATTTACAACAAAAAACACCTTTAAGAAACCTCTTTTTAAAAATCATTCTAGAAAAGCATAACACAGCAGGAGCTGCACTTTTCATGAAGTTTTTTAACCCAGTCCAAGGGAGCCCATTTTGTACTTTATAGCACTTATGTTCAATTTTTAATTATTAGCTTTTCCCCCTTGTAAATTTAAATCCGCTTCCATTACATTTGGGGAACAATAGTGAAACCCTCCTGTAGCTCATTTAACTCCTTTGAATTCCCATGGATGTTAGCCGAAGATCTTGTATCCTAATGGATAGTAAAGTGCCTACCTTATTTTAGGGCAGGCAAGTTGAAACCCTTCTATGGCCATAGTTATTAGAACACACTGTTGGTTAACTTTTTGTTTGCCATTAAGATGGCTAAAGAATAATCCTTGTTCATTAAGATAAAATGTCAGTGAAATGAGTAGTATTGATGCCTTGAGAGGCTACCTAGAAACAGAGACTAGACAGGAATAAAGGAATAAAGGTGGATATTTATCTGAAAGGTCTTCAAAGGTACACCCTAGGGAGCCAAAAGCTACTGCCAAGATGGACCCCGAGTCACGAGTTCTTCACACTTCTATAGGTTTGGTCCATTTGCATATCAGGGTTAATTCTCCAATTAAACTTCAGTTAATGATGCAATTTCCCCAAGCTAACCCCCCTTTTCCAAGATGTTGATTTACACATTTTGGGCCTAGGACAGGCTGGGTGTCCTGGGAGAGCAGGCCTGGAGAGGCTTTGTTGTGTCTCTCTGGCGTTAGAGAGCAGAAGCCAACAGGCTGCAAGAAACTTCAGAGTCACACACTGGGCAGTGCAGGATTTGAAAAATATAAGAGTTAAAACCCAAGGCATCAACATCTTGTCCAAAGCACTTTATGTTCCCTAAAGATCATCTGGGAAAACAATTGCTTGATCCCATAGAAATACACACACTTTCAGATAAAATAGAAGAGATTTATCATTTCATTTTTATGAACCAAACTGTGACCTATTAAGCAGCCTGATGCACTTACAGCAAACATCCTTCCACACCAGAAGACACCTTTTCAACCCAAACTTCTGCTGTCTTGGTTGAGAAGACCTCAGTGCCTAATACACATTATCCTGTACATCTAATAAACATGGATAAGTCAAATCTCAGCCATATCTGGAGGGAGACACACTACCTGCTTAATAGGTCACAACTTGGTTCATAAAAATTAAAATAATTTCATTTCCTTTTGATGTTCATGTGCATCTTGAGGTTGTGTCTGGGTTCATGTGGGTGCCTTGGGTGTGCTGAGGGCCCGTTTCTCCAGAATCAGAGACTGTCTGAAAATAAGTTATCAACATTCATTTTTTTTTCCCTTTCTGTTTCCTTCTCAGTTTCTGGTTACATTCTAAGAATTTTGCACACACAGTTTCTGGAACAAAAACCCAAACCCCTTCGCCAAATAATTTTGATGAGTAATTCCTAGACAAAGCTCCCCAACACCACAGTTTGGTCAGTTACCAGTACTCTTCAGTCTGAATATTGCCTTTATTAAGATCGTGTCACTTGTTAGTACTTGGGTGGTCATGTGAAAATCTACTTGCACAACTCCCTCTGTGAGTGGCATTTCAGTCTGCGAGGAAAGAAAAGAAAAGTCTATATCTATTTATATGTACACAGAAACAGATTTAAACCTGTACCCCTGAATCTGTTGCATAAAAGCAGAGGCACACCAGTTGTCCATTATTGCAGGTACATCCAAGAAAGATGCACACACTAGCAAGTGACCAGATCGGTGTGCAAGATCCCTCATGAGGCCAACCAAAAACTCTGAAATGAGCAAATAAGCTGCCTCAGTAAATCCTCTCAGAGCCCAGGGAAGGGTTTTCTTAGTTTGTGGATTTTTCTAACAGTTTTGGTCTAATAAAACAATTTTGGTCTAATAAAAAATAACATCTCACCCTACAAGACTTGTTTCACTTGTTTCCCTTGACCACCAGTGGTCCAAAACCACCAGATGAGACGCACCACCTCTCCAGAAACCAGGTGTGACTCAGACTGCTGGAAAACCCTCAACTTCCTGAATTCAGACCAGTTGTAATAGGAGGTTTTACCCACTACAGAGGTCACTTCTCATCCTTGGGTCAAATCACCTTTAGTTCTGATGATTATTGGTCAGGCTTTTACGCTAATTTATGTATACATAAAGCTTAGTGAAAAACCCTTGTCCAAAAGTGATCCAAAATGCACATTTATGATAATTCAGGTGCTAAAAAGGTGGCTGATGACAGCTTTTACTTGATGTTAAGTACAGTATGTGGCTTTCTCTCCCGACCTTGTGCACACTTTTATAACGTGCAGCTATTCCACCACCAGCTCATTAGCCTGTTGTAAAAATCTCTGAGATAATTTAAGGGTGAATATAGTGAGAGAAAAAAAAAAGAGAGAGGGGGGAAAAAAAAAAAAAGCTTTGCATGTGAAAGGGAAAATAGTGGGAGGAGGGTAAAATCACCAGGGTGAAGTACAACATGTTCAGCAGACTCCCGTCCCTTGGCTGCCTGCCCGATGACTTTCCCGAGCGGAGCTCTCCTAGCAACCGGTCCCCAGCCGCTTGAATTTTTATGTATCGCTATGTCGGCGGTGATGTCACGGTTTCCATAGCTACTATCAGTTGGAGGAACGATGACACTTATGCTGCTCAGTAACTGAGAGGAAAAAAAAAAAAAAAAAACAACAAACCCCCAAAATTGTCCTGGCTGAAATATTCTGCGGAACGCGGGGCACGCGGCCGAGCTTTTTGCTGACGGAGCCGCTCGCTCCTCGCGCTTTTGGCTGGGCAGCGGAGGCAGGCACATCACAGCTGCTGCAATATTCATCCTCCCCTAAGTGCTCCATTGTAGAAATTAAATATTGTTATTAATTAAACTCCCCCATCCCACAGGCTGCCCAGCCCTGTCTGGTTAGAGCACACTCGTGAGAAGAGAGCCGGCAATCCATTTGTCATGCGGTGACAACTTCTGGCATCGGGAATGGAGTGTTTCAATAAGAGAAGGCTTTGATCCTATTCATAACAGAGTATTTAAATAATTGCTAACCAGGCAGAGACTTCAGGCATTATCCCAGGGAGTGTTGCATTATTGCAAGAGGTTAAACTGAGCCATTGGTGCTCAGGCAGAAAAAAAATAGGAGGGCTCAAGAAATTTGGTCAAGGGATTAAGTTTGAAGGCATGGCTTTGCTAACGTGAAATAGAGCAGAGACCAGGAGATGGTCCGGACACAATGTTCCCTGAGAATGAGCCTGGAACATGGCACAGAGGAAAAAAACACAGCACTGGCAATCTCACAGCTGATAGTTCGAATTGCAGCAACTTCCAGACTCAAGTCAGAGAGCTTTTGACGGTGCTTTGAATTTTACAAAAGTACAAAATACTGGATTTTGCCCACAGTGCTGTTCTCCACCACGTTACCAAGCCTTGCTCACTGTTTTGGGGGGTTTCGCACATATTAAGTAATCAAATGCTAGTAAACCTCTCAGGCATTAATAGCAGAACTTTGAAAGACACGGGGCTGCCTTTTCACTCAGCCAAACCAAATCTTTCCCACTACAGTTATTCTTAGCACAGTCTATCAAAAAAATCCTCAAGAAACAATCCTGGAAAAAAAGTCCTGAGAATAAACAATCCTGAGAAATAACATTTTGGCCAGTGCTGGACAATGTGTGGTTCTCACATGGGATGTCGAAGGGATGAAGTAAGCTGGGGACCTTCCCTGTGGTTTGTGCTTGTAACTCTTTGGGATACGCCTGTGAGGGGAGTGAACAGTTCAGCACATGCTGTTCACCAGCCCCACAATGAAAATCGCTTCCCCCAGAGATTGTGTCCTCCCTGGTGCTGTGACCACCTCTGCAGGTCTGTCTCACAGTTCTTCATGCTGCTGTGACCATCAAAAATTCCCTGAGATAAAGATAACCACAGATTCAATTTAAGCACTTAGAGGCAAGTGTCTGGTGTCTAAATGCTCCTTGAAGTGGAAAAAGAGCCAGTTAATACAGCTGAGACTCCAGGGTGCTGTTCAGGCTCCTAGGGTAGACACCTGCCTTTGGTGAAACCATCTCAAAGGTCATCTGACGTGAGGTGAGACTCAGCTTCTAGCCACAAAAACCTCATGTCATTTCTTCACACTCAGGTGGGATGCCACCAGGCATTTCAAATGTCCCCAGAATCTTTCCTAGTTCTCCACATGCTTGTAGAGATCTTCATGCAGATATTATAACCTCTGAGCTGATTTCCACTCGTGTCTTCTATGATAGCTCTGGCCAGATTCAGTTCTCGTGCATCTTTGTGCACTGTCCCTTTGGGTGCTCTACACATCCTCTCTGGTCTCCAACTGCTGCTCCAAAACATCACAGGTCTCCTGTAAACCCTTGGTTCTCATCTTCCATCCCCTGTGGTGTTCCCACATTCTAGAGCTTTCCAGAGAGGTTTCCAGAATAAAATCCATGCCTTTGGTCCCTAATTCAATGCTCACCGTCCAGGCTTTACTGCAGTGCCTGAGCAGCCTCAGTGATGCTGCTCGACCTGTGTAGGATATCCCCACGTGTCCTTTACCTCTGTGTCTCACCTTCCAGCCAGCTGAGCATGGCACCAGCCTCCCTCTGCCACCCTGGGGACAGACAGACACCTTCCAGACAACTCAGAGGAGAGGGAAGATGTAAATTGCATCCACCAGTATCAGAGGTGCTGAAACAACACATTTGGCCAGATGAGTCATTTCACCCTTGTAACACCGTCCCTCTCTGAGCAGTGAGCTGGGAAATCAGGACATGAATTCTCACCGTGCCGCCCTTGCTCGCTTTCTCTGAGATCCCTCGCAGGCCAAGCCAGCGCTAGGTGGGTGATCCTCACATGATCAGACAACTGCACACTTGGCAAGGGCGCCGTGATTCCATGACCTACAGGAATCACAAATCCTCATATCATTCCCCGAATGATGGGACAATGCCTTCACTCACCTCTGAGCCTTTCACACCGGCACTGGTGCTTTATTTCCCAGGAGATAATTAGATTTGCTAGAGACCGTGTGCCTGCTTCCAAGTAATGCTGGATATGCTATTTTCAGGCATGATTCAGAGTAACCTACAGCAGCAGCTCAGAGTTTTTTTGGCAAGTGTTTTGCAACAGCACAGTAAAGTTTTTAATGTGCCATCATTTCATTTCAGTTGTTAACACAGATGTCTGTTGAAAGATAGTGTTGCACATTACAATCTTTCAGGCACCGGCACAAGACCACTTTCTGTGAGAGGCAAGTCCTTGGCAGAATTAATCTCTGAAACTCCCTCTGAAAATGTGTGGGAGCATTTCTCTCAGTCCTGATGCCTGCCTAGATAAGACCAGGCTTGTTAAAAGTGTGAATGTACACATCTGTACGTACACAGGCAGTTTTTTCGAGGAATCTCTGTAACTGCTCTCTCTATGCTACGATCTGGACGTGGGAACGACTCCCTGCATATTCACTTTGGTCATTTGCAGAGGTCCTTATGAGGAACATATGTAGAACTGTGATTGCTTTTGTGATCCAGAGACGTGACCAGCAAATGCAATCACCAGACAGTCCAGGGCTCATTCAGGAGGAATTAACCATTGATGGAGGATGTGAATGAAGAAAAAACCCAACTAAGTGAGCATATGCACCTTGATGCTTTAATGCTTAGCCCAGCCTGGCTCAGAGGTGGGGAAGAAAGCCTTCCTCTAGCCTGGTGCCCCATAGAGGGCCATCAAATGGCCCCTGCACGTTGCTCTGAAGCCTGACATTGTGATTTTCTCCCGCCACCAGCCATCTCCTCTGTCCTTATGCACGGGAACAACAACAGAGAGCTGTGGACAGCAGAAATAGCTGGAGAAAATTCATCCCAGAGCTGATGACTGCAGACGAGAAGCCACAAGAGTTAGCTAGTAAGGTTCTAGTCCCCCTCTTAGGGTCTGTGTGCAGATGCCAACCCCTCAATGGCACAGCATGGCCGGCAAGACTTCATGTCCTTCTGCCTACCCTGCTTCTCCACCACCTTTCACTACAGCTGTGTTGTGCTCCTGGTTCTTGGTCTCCTCCATCAGTTCACAGGGGGGGCTCTATCCAGACCCTTCAGGCACCTTTTCTCCTCTGGGGCAGCCCCTTGTCTCAGCCCAGAGTGAGAAGACACCTCTTGCAAAGCGAGACACTCCGGGGTGAGAATATATCCTGGACCACCCCATCATTCCCACCCCTGGCCCTCCCTGGGTGTCTCCAGCTCTCCCACCCTGCAGCCCAACCCCTCTAGGCGCTGTGAAAGAGGATTTCCCCGCGGTGCGGCGGCATCCTGATGCTCCCGGAGGGTTCCCCGCGGGCCGGGGGCGGGAGCGCGCCCGCGGGGCGGCACGGGGCTGGTAGCGCCGAGCGCTCCGGAGCCACCGAGCATTGAATGGAGCGCTGTTCGCTCACGGGCCTGGCTCCCATTGTCACCCGGTGATGAATGGGGCATCAGCGCGCCGCAATACTCTATTTGTTTTAGAGGTCAGTGTCACACTGAAGGGTATTCTTCACACACCGAACCGGGGGTTGGTGCTGACGTGACCAGAGTGGTAAGTGCACGCCGAGCCCCCGGTAGCTCCCATTGTCCCGAGTGGGAACAGAGCTCTTTTGAAGACCTTACCCGTGAATTATCTGACACCCCCCCGCTCTCTGCCAGCTCCCCACTCACGCTCTGATTCCAACACCAGCTCAGAGGCGATGGGCTTGTGCCATTGTTTAAGGTTTGCTGCTGTCTGGGACCACAGCTTGGTTCCTGCAGGAAGAGCGCAGTGCCTGGCATGAGCCCCCAGCCCTGGCAAGAGGATATCGTGAGTTGGGGGGTGAATTTCTTTCTTTGTTTCACTTTTCTCCCCCTCCTGCCTCTACGCATCCAAAAGTCTGATCTGACAGCCCACAGGGGAATGCACAGTGCAGGGGCAGGGAGCAGTAGCTGGGGAGCTGCATCAAACAGAACGGGAGACCATCATTTTGCCTGGCCTTGGAAAAAAGGCTATTTAGATGTTTCTTGTTCCTTTTGCTGGTGCTTTTGAGATTCCCACAGGAGCTACAGTCTGGGAGACCACATTGCCTGGTATTTCCAGACAGGACACACACAGGATTGGCTTGGCACAGGGATGGATGTTTAAATCCTCACCTCTCTCCCTTCACAGGCACAGGGAGGACCTGCATGCTGAGCTTCACCTGTCTGGACAAATTTGGAAGAGGTTCTCCTTTCCCCAGTCTTTGTCTGTCCTGGCTGTAAGGGAATACACCAACCAGGGACCATGGAAAGCAGAGAAGGGGATGCTGCAGAAATAGACCCAGTTTTCCTCCTCATTAGACCCGAATGTAACAAAACAGCCACACAAAATGGAGGCAGAGGTCAATATTTTTGAGGATGGATTTGAGACACAAAGCCTTCCAGTTGCCAGACCTACATTTCTCTGTTCAATTTTAGGATGATGCAATGCCAAGTCCAGATGCCAAAGATGCCTGGGCAGGAATGCCTACAGATGGAGAAGACTCCAGTAGGCTTAAATCTGATTGTAGAACCTATTTCTTAGCAGTGACCATACCAATCACTCGTCATGACTCTTGTGTGCAGAAAGTCATGAGCCATTGCAGTCAGCCAGGTCAGAGCAGATGAATTTCTCTGGATTTTTCTGCATATCCCCTCCTTGGAGAAGAAATGACCTTGACTGCCAGCAGGACATCCACGGTTCCAGAACATCTTCCCCATTTGGCACAGCATGCCAGAGTTGTTGGAGCTTTCTGCTCCTTTGCATGGTAACATTTGCTGCCATGTTTCTTATTAAGAGTCAGGAATTTGTGACCTTTTGCAGTGCAGAGATCTGGAGATTACTTACCAAAAATAAAGTAGTCTATAAACTCCAAAACTGCTGCATGTGCATTGCTGATAGAGAAGAACAGCGAGGCACCTCTCAGTCCAGCCTGATAGGATCTGTGGTTGAGGAGGGAGTGTGTGTGTTGCACAGCAGATACTCAGTGTGGGGACCATGAAAAGTCTTTTTTCTTTTCTCACTGAGTGGCTTTTGTTGCTTCATATGAGTCTTTCTGTCAAAACAACCTGACCTGGTGGAAGTGTGATTAGATATGGCACCCACACGGTGAAAATATCTGCATGAGGGGTACAGGCTGTGGTGGGAAGGGGAGGGTATGTGCTAATCCTCCATTGCTGGTCTCATCTCTGAGGCCTCAAGGCTGGCAGAAGGCATGGAGTTATCAAATCCATTTCACAGTCAAGTCCTTCCTCCTGTGCATGGGTTGCCAAGAAGCAGTAAAATGTCAAGAAAAGTATAATTATGAGTTTTTTCCAATACAAGAATTAGGGGGCATCAAATGGAGGGAGCAGAAGATCTGCTCGAAACAAGCAGCAAAAAGTTCTTCAGCCTGTGCAGAGTTGGGCTGCAGGTCACCCCAACCCGTTCAGTCAGCATAACCCTGTTAAACTAGGAAAGTAGTTTATAATACATCACAGCAATTTATTTAAATTGGGGGATTCTCATCCCCCAAGACTAATTGCAGAAGATGGGACACTTCTTTGGGTCCATGCTTCTGGTGGCTTTAGCAAGAATGCTACAAAAAATGAAAATGAAATCACTGCAAATAGCCAACACCCACTGTGTTGACAACAATTAACAAACAGATGAAACAGGAAAGAGGAGCAGGTAATTAAACAGACAAATGAGGAGCTCGTGGCCCACTGTGGCTCACGGGAACAATTCCATGCAGGGTCAGCACATGCTGTGCTGGCCGATCAGGGGTGACTTGTCTAAAAGAGATGTGTAGGTGATCACAACTTCCCCAGATGATGTGGAGGCAGAATGAATTCCCAGCGCTGTGCACTGCTCAGAAGGCAAATACTAACTGTGGGTGTGTAAAAAGGCGGAAAGATCTGACAGTGTGTGCAACAGTGAGCACGGCCCTACCTGCACATGAGCGGGACTGATCTGGGAACCTTCTCTTGGCAAAGGCTGTTTCTGACAAGAGATCAAAGAAAAACTCCAGTGATAAGAAATCTGGAAAATACTAATTAATATCAATCCCTTCAATTTATCCAAGACAGTAAGAAAGTGACTTGAGTGTCCCTTCTCCTTCTGTGTGGGGGCTGCAGGTGAACACTAGAGAAAGAGCTGGCAGCAGCCACATGTTAGATAGATGTGTCAGACAGCATTTTTCTAAGTGTAGACAACCACATCTCAGTTTAGCTACTCCAGGCCCTGGTATTGCCAATAAATCCCCAGCCAAGAGTGAGATTCCTCCCAAACAGACAAAATAGGGAAGATGGAAACCACGACCGAGCGCTTTTTTTCCCCTTTGAACCTGAAAAGACTCTCAGGCAACCAGTTCAGCTGTGGATATCTACACTGTAAACACCCAAATTTAGGTAAGATGAATCCCACCAATTCAGGCTAGAAATGATGTACACACCTTCTGATAGCAAAGGTAATGAACCATTGCAACAACATATCTATGGATACAGTGGATTCTCCATCATCCAGGGATTTTAAATGAAGACTGAGCATGTTCTAACAGAAAATGCTGTAGTTCAATCAGATGATGAAAACCAGACACAAAGTGGCCCTGGACCATAAACCTCTTCCTTGTGTTGCATGGGGGTCTGGCAAGAATCGTCTTTTCCAGTCTTAAAAAGATTTTGAATCAATGTCACAAAGAACTACTAAATATTTCATCAGTTCAAGACCTACAGATCATGTAGGGTATTCAAATACACCTTGCACAAGGCCACTTGGAAAATTAGTATTTTCAGCCTCTCACACACTCCTTTTCCTTTTCTAAATAAGAAAGCAAAGCAAGCAAGAGAGAGGACTACTGTGCATAACTATGGCTTGGGTCTTTGCTAGAGTTGAAATTATTTGTGTTTCGACAGAGGTGCAGCAAAAAAAAGTAGAGGTGGTCACACAAGAGCCCCCATGAGAAGAGCATTTGGTTTTGTCAACTTTTTCCTGTTGTGCTTTGTTTTCAAAAGTTGCCTTGTTTGAAAGAGGGAAGCTGTTTGGCCACAAAATGCAACTGTCACCTCTTGCAGCCCCGAGACTTGGAGCTAAAAAACATCAGTGGGAAGAGGGGGAGGGGAAAGGAGAGTACAGCCCCATCTTGAAAAACAGTCTATTTAAATTCTCCTCCAAAACCACAGGGGAAGGGGGCAGCCATCTTCATCCCAACAGCCAGAACTGTGCAGAAATGCTCTTTGCACAGACAAAGGGCTCTTCTCGTTTCTGGAGCGTCCTGTCGTGGCAGTCACAACCACACTGGGCCTGGATGGGGATTATGTGCTGAATTTTTTACTTGGAAAGTGCCAGTTAATTGCACCTCTGACCTTCAAGGCAGTATTTAATAAGCATGTCCTCTCTGGCAGCATGGCTTGTCCTACAGGTGTTCCTTCAGCCTCTCCTCTTGGAACTGCTCCACTGTGCTGGTGGCTCAAAGCCCGCTGGAGACGGGGCCGGGATCTGCCACATGCCGTGCAGGAAGGAAAGAGGAGCTGACACACACTCCATCTTCAACCACAAAACTGTCCTCTCCTCCCAAGTTTATTTGTATTTTTCTGAGGTCAAAACCCCAGCATATCCAGATAAAGCAAACTCAGAGGCCCCTTTAGTGTAGCATCAACTCCTGGCTAACAGATAATGCGACTGCATGTAGGAATCGTGCCTGGCTCACCACATTTTTCTTGCAAGCATAACAAGAGCACGATGGTGAGGAGTGACCACAGTGGGATCCAGAGCAGCCACACTGCAGTGAACAGTCCTGGATATGGTTATCTTCTGAGTCACCCTTCCTGTCAATATTTGTGGAGAAATAAAAGGCTCTGGCTGGAAATGAAGAAGGTTATTTCACTGGAACAACGGGCACACTTTGGCTGCTAAAATCATCTGCAAAGCCTTTTAAAAGTGATCGCATGCTGGGAATCTGTCACTGGACACAGTGACTCAGAAACGAGTCCTCCACAGCTTGAAACACTGACAGATGGATGGAAGGCTTTTTTCCATATTAGTGGGAAAAGCTCATTCAAGAGGAACAGTCAGTCCCACACCACCTTTGCTCTCAGCTTCCTGGTCCATCACTTGGTTTCCAAGGTATGACTCTCCAATGGCCGTGGAGGTTTCAGACAGGACTAGCGGGCCTGAAATCTGGCTGAAACCTTGAATACCATGGAATCATAGGATCATCAAATGATTTGGGTCGAGGGACCTTAAATATCACCCTGCTCCAACCCCTCTGCAATGGGCAGGGACACCTCCCGGTAGACCAGGTTGCTCAGAGCTCCAACCAACCTCAAACACTTCCAGGGATGGGGCAAAATGTATCTCTTTTCCTCATGTCAAGGGGTTCAAGTAGCCCTGAACAAGGAAGAGAGAGCTATTAAGATGCCTGGCTGTGACCTTGCATCTTTTCTGCACTGATTACACACCTTGGCTGGCAGGTTCTTCTGAGGTGGTTTCTCAGAGTCTTCTTTCAGGACAGTTTCACTTTGCCTGCCTTCACAGACAATTTGCATTCAGGAATTCTACATAGAAACAAGGGTATAAGATAATAAAAGATGAATATTCTACCACATCATGTGAGAGACCAAAGTGAACAGAAGAATACAAATAGCTCCTCCAAAGATATTAAGTGGACAACATGCCTCTCTTACCAAGTAAGCAGGAGAGGAGCAAAATATAGGGTTCTTGCTATTTCTGGCTTCATCTGTGGTAGTAAATTAAGGAGTGCCAGGAAATGTTCCCTGTTAGTGGAACTCGATGAGCAATACTTTTAGATCATCAGCACAATCCCTGGCTGGTTTATGCTCATGCAAACAAGCACTGTCCCAAACAATTCCTGGAAAGACCCATTTCCAACAGGCAGCTGTGAACTCCCTTTTCTTCGAATGCTAACTGAGATTACTAAAATGAAAATGGGACGTTCCATGCTGGTAGAATTTGCTATCCGGGTTTGACTGTACAGGCAAACTGCTAAGATCTTTTGGTTTCTTGCCCAGATCCATCTCCTTGTGTCAGGAGTGAAGAAAGCACAAGACCCAGGTGATTCTGGAGCCTCTCACACCAAGGGGATCCCCCCCAGAAGATGCTTGTGGTTTGTGCCCTCAGCATCATTTTAGGGTCAGGAAAAAATAGAGCAGGACAGAGTTATCTTCCCCCAAGGTCTAGTAAATAGTGTCAACAAGGCCTGGGAGCTGTTCAGCTCATCAAATATGGGCAGCTGTGGGCTCGATGAAATTGCTCACATGCGATGTGTAGGTGTCCAGGGGCACAAACACCACGTTGGTTCCAGATGTGGATGGAGAAACTGCTCAGTGTTGGATCACAAGCAGAGCCATTGCACTGGAAGGCTCTCAGCACTCATCTCCTTGTGCAGTTGTATCTCTAAAAGACACATTAATTTAAACTCTTCCAGTTACCAGCTTGATTCCTTTTGTGCATAAATATCCTCGTTATAAGACGGGGGGAAAAAAGGCAGTTTGGTGGTTTGTTTATTCCTGGAATAAATCTGTACTGGCAAAACCAGTATTGCATAAGAGAATGCTACTGGCAAAGCAAAAGCATTCTAATTAAACCAGCGTATCAGAAAAACTAAAGAAAACTAAACAAAGGAAAAAAAAAATCAACAAAAAACCCCACACCATGCTCATCAGCTGTGGAAGCAAGAGACAGCAGCTGCTCTCTGCTCTCACAACCAGAGTGGAATGAATCATGGCACTCGACCTGGATTTGCATCTAATTCAACTCTCCTTCTCTCCTCTCCCAGTGACTCGATTGAAGCTCATCCTGCTCCTACACAGTGAGAATGTTTTAGCTTCACCCAGCAGTTCCTCGAGCTAGCAGTAAACTTCCCACTACTACTGAGGGCTTTAATATGTTTTTTAAATGACGAACAAAGCTCTGCAGAGCAGCAGCAGCAGCAGCACGGTATCTGCAAGCAGCCACTGTCTTATCCCTCCAGCTCATTTTTCAGCTCTAGTATGTTTCTTGGCAAAATCAATTCAGCAAATGTCCAGATTTATAGAGTTCAGCCACACAGCAACCTTTTTCAGGGCCACATGAACAGCTATTATTTAAAGCCTTTTACTGTGTTCGTCGAAAGGAACAAAGTGCACTTTCCCATTAAAGATTTAAAGCCTTTTTGTGGCGAAGCACATGTCACCCTGAAGGACATCTTGGGTCTTGCATATAGATGCATCCCGTGCAACTTCCACTGCAGGATCAATGGGTTGGCTCTTGGTAGTGGGAATTCTCGGGAATTCTTCTGATCTTACCACCAGGTTGTAGGATAAGATCTTTCTCAGGGATTAGGAAGTGTCTCCCACATTGGCATATAAGGGCATTCTATTCTGCACTGTGCAGAGCAGAGCAAAGGCACCAGAAATATCTTGGGGACACGAAACAATTCCCCATGTTAAGACAGTGCTCTTCCCAAGGACTTGGAGATCAGCAGCAAGGCACAGACAAATATTTTGGGGCACATATAGTTCGGAGGCATTAAAGTGCTGTCACTTTTTCAGCAGTTTGTTACACCCGCTGCTGAAGGGCACTGCTCCCCACCCCTGAGAACTGTGTGCATCTTTGACAACATCTCCTGGATTATCCTGACTGAATAACCTTCACCTAGCTCAGCCCAAGGCAAATGGGAAGAAATGCAGCTGGGCTGACCCTGCCCAGGAAGAAAGGACAGTGGCACAACTCTGCTTTTCTGGCACTGCAGGCAGAGTTTGAGCCTGCAAACTCGGCCTCAGGCAGACTTTCAGCTCACCTGGGCTTGAAGAGCCTGTCAAGGTGGGCTCTGGGGGAGGATCCAGGGATGGATTCTATGCTTGGCAGAGACAGATTCCCCCTTAGGAGCAGAGCTGTCTTAACCTGGGAAAGAGGAAGAGGAGGAAAAGGGATTTGGGCAAGGATAGGTCTGCTTGTCCTTGCTGTTTATTTTGCCCCTCTATGTACAAGCATCCCTGTGGCTCTCTTCATTCCAGAGGAAGTTCCTGGCAAAGGGAAAATCTTCCCTGCAGCCTGCTTCCTCCCAAGGCATAGATAGAAGCAAAACACACTCCCCACACCACTCTTTATGCTTTCCACCTCCCATTCCACAGCATTTCCTATGACAGCTTGATGGGAAGGGGTGGGGGGGGGCGATGTTTTTGTAGGGCTTTTTCCTTGAAGGCAGCTCAATCCCCATTTATCTGCATCCCCTGGGCTTTGCTGCACACAGTGCTAATGGAATGCTTCCACGAGGAGCTTATTCCCAGCTCTGCAAGGTGAGCACAGTGGGGCAGAGGAGCAGGGCTCTGGGACAGCACCTCGACTGATCACCCCTCTCCCCACACCGTGCCGGGGTGGGAGGGTGGAGGGGAGACCTCTGCTCTGCTATAAACAGACTCCCTGCCATGCCGATAGCCCGCCACCGAGTGATGCCAGCAGGAGAGCTTTAGTGATTTAAATGATGTACGTGACGGGGAACAGCTTGATTAACTCTCATGAATTGTAACTACTCAGGTCTCCGTTCATCTGCAATGATCTGTGGTCCTACCTGCCGGCAGAAGCCACAAAAGGTGACCGGCTCCAGCTGCAGGTGAGGCATCAGTCAGCCCCTCCCCAGGACACGGAGCACAGAGAGTTGTTTTGTTGCTACTTTGGAGTGACTGAGAGCAAGACAAGCACCAGGGATCTGCTCCATCAGCAGAGAAGGTTGGGGAGCCCCACCAGGCTCCTCTCCAGGGAAGAGGCTGCAGTCTCGGGATGTTTAACCCCAGCTAGCTCCTTCCAGGGTGAAGGGCTTTTCAGAAACGCTGCTGACTTTACCTGAAAAATCAGCTGGCAGCATGTGTGGGGACATGTGGCTGAGCCTGAGCCCTGGGTCAGGCACGGCTTTGACACAGTGGCTCATGGGATCATCGAGTTTGGTCTCATTACTCCTGCGCATAATGGAAGAGTCAGGCCACAGACCCCGAGTTAAACACGTGGATGAAGGATGGGGCTGCTTGGTGGCAGCTGCTCTGGGTGAAGAAGCCAAGGTCACACACAGACCCTCACCTCTGTCCAGGAGCTGCTGGGCCTTTAGGTTAAGAGGAGGAGACAGGGTCTTCATCCTCCTTAAAACTTAACTCTTTTAGCAGCAGCAAAAGGAGCAGTGGGCACAACCCCGGTGAGCTGCTGAATCCAGCAGGTGCCTTGTGTCACCTGCAGCAGGAGGAAGATGTGGCTCTTGCTGGCAGCACTGGTGAAGACAAAGCCAAGCCCTGGAGAAGGCTGGTGCCTTGCTGAAAGGTGGAGCTGGGATTCCTGCTCCCTGGCACGCTGTCCAGCACGGCTCAAGGCTCATGCAGACAGGGTGAAGCTGTCCCACACCAGCCCCGCTGCCGGATTTGTACCTCTGAGCACCCCGCGGCTGCCGGTCACGACCTGCCCCCACAGAGAACAATCGTGGCAGCGCAGGACGCTGGGTCGCAGTGCCACCGTGTGGGCTGTGCCAGCTCCCAGAGCACCGAGAGAGGGACCTGGGGTGTTCTGACCTGGATCTGGGTGGCTCCAGCTGGTGACTGATGGACCAGGGAAATAAAAATACCGAAGTGCAAGCAGACATCCCGGCCTCCCTGAGGATGCAGTGCACGTTTGACTGAGATCACTTTTCTCGTTCAAGTCCTGGCTGCTAGGGTCAAACATTCACTTTTCTTGTGGGTTTCTTTAGAGGGTCCCTAAGGTAGGACCCTCATCAAACTCTCCCAAAACGTTGCCACCCTCTGCACCCACTGGGCTCGGTGTCTGAGGGGCAAAGGCCCTTCACCACCTTCCTACAGCTGTAGGTCAGCATAGAGCCGGGCTAAAGGAAGCACCAACCCCCTCCTGCCCTTTAGTGCTTGGGGCTCTCATGTTACCACCCCATCTGCATAAACCCCATGCATTTTCTCAGGCAAAAAAACCCCTTCCCATGTGTGTTTTAATGCCAGCCAAGTAAAACCACGTGGCAATGCCTTCAAGCTGTTGTGCTGCTACTTAAGGAACCTGCAGGAGAGACTGGGAGCAGTTTTCCTCCCAAACCTTCCAGCCCCGTGCACATGCATGGTGAAATCCTGCTGCAAAGCTCAGCACCTCTGGATGTGCCTCAAACACCCTTCAGAGCTGACACTCGTCTTCAAAGCCACCACAAGACCTGAATTTGCAGCAGCTGTGGATCAAAACAGCAAAATTCAGCAAAACAGAACTGAGCAAAAGAGATGAAATTTTTTAGGAGTTTTTTTGGTGACAAAGAATTATTCTCCACTGACCCCTGCCTTCCTGATGGATGGCCCTTCCCTTCTCTTTAGCCCCCTGTCAGGACAGGCTGCAGAGTGCTCTGGCCTGCAGCTTATCAAGGACCCGTGTTCCCTCTTTGGAGCCACACCAGTGTCAAGCTGTCCAGCCTGCTGCCTGAGGTAGCTGAAGGAAGCCTTCAGCCTTGGTGTTGGTGGCCTTGGTGGAGGGAAATGAGAGAAGGTGCCTGGTCCGGAGCAGGAGGATCTGCTGTGTGATCTCCTGCCACTCTACACATCCTTGGTGCAGCAGCTCTCTCTGACCCTGTCATCACTGGGATTTTGCTGGAGGGAGTCTCTGCAGACTGGAGTGACACTCTCCATCCCACAGTACTGAGTCACCAGCAGGATTCCCATCCAGGGCCATCCAGGATACACAAAGCTTTCCTTCCCCAGGGCTTCCAGATTTGTCAGCTTCCTGGAGACTCTCAGGCCTGGGGCTTCCCCAAGAATTTCCCGAGGAGCCTGGCTGGGCTGGGACCCAGCACCTTCAGATGACACTGACAGCAAGAGGCTCTGCAGCTCCCCAACACCACCTGCCCTCATTGCCACGGGCACCTGAAGAGCATCGGTGCAAGCAGCAGTGAGGAAAGAGACAGCAAGGGCAGCTTTTACCTCCAACTCATCCCACTCCTGCACGAACTAAATAAAAGTCGTGTGCTCCATGGCTGGCACATCACCTCCAGGAGATGCTCCCTGGAAGTTCTCCAGGGCACAGCTCCAGCCATGGGTTGTCTCTGGCCACGTGGCACAGGGAAGATGTTCTGGCCCCTCAGAGCTGCAAAAACCTGCCTGGTACTGACCCTCTGCTCTCATGGGGAATTTGGGCAGTCTCCAGGGAAGTGGAACTGGGGATGTGTCAGCAATTACTTTGCTTTCTCACTGCAAAACAGGCCAGTGAGTAACAAGAACGAGCACTTCTTAGAGGTCTGGACCTAGCTGGTGTGAGAAGGGGCAGAAAGTGACAGGCAGGAGGACACTGAACTGGGAAATTGAGGGCTTATGCTGATATTGACTGGGTGTGGAGTGGCCAGACTGGTGACCCCATGAAACTCAGGGTTGAGGGGTTTCTCTTGTGGCTGGCTGTCCAACATGCCTGGGGCTACCAGCATCAAACACAGCTCTCAGAACAGCTCCCCTGTGCCCATTTTCTCATATTTTGGCATCCACTAGAAAATTCCCCACTAGGGAACATTGCAGGGTGTTTTTTAAATCATGAAAAAGTATATTGTGGTTACAACAACCATGACTTAAGACCTCAGCTCTCCCCTCTGGGGCCCTGTGGTGAGCTGCCCTCACAGCTGCCTTGCAAAGTTGTGTCACATAAAGTGAGCTCTCATGAGCAAAGAGGTGGCCTTGAGGTTCTTGTGGCCAAGTTAAATGCTGCAGCTGCCAAAGCCCTTGGCAGGCACAGCTGGACCCACTACAGGTGAGCCTGCAGCAAGCCCAGAGAGCTCTTCTGGAGAACAAGCAGGCAAAGTGTGGGATGTGGCAGAAGGCACAGCACAGGCACAAACTGCACCAGTCTGTCAGAAATGAGAGCAGCCTTCATTTGACATTTGCATTAATTCAACTCTCTTTTTCAGTAACTGCCCCTGGAGAGCTCCCCTCACAGACCAGAGCCCTGTGGCTTTTTTTCCCTTGTCCTCTCTGCTCTGGAGTCCTGTCCCTCTCTCACCTGCTCTCAACACACAGCATCAGGCACTTCTCCCTTGCTGGAAGAGGGTCACAGATCCAAAATCACTTTCAGGCAACAGCTCTTACAACTTATCACTTAAGCCTGCCCATTCTTACAGTCCTTGGTAATTAGCCCTAATCAGGCTAAATATCAGTTCACACCCTCACCCCAAGACTCCATCTCCCAACTTGTCCTGCCCATTTCCCTTCCTTGTGTCCACGTTATCTGCTCAAGCTGGGGGTGTTGCAAGGGTTGTCGCCAGCTGTAGCTGTGTAGAACTCACCAGCGCAGAGTTCAGGTGCTTCTTCTGCAAAAATATGGGTGAATAATTATTTTCAAGTTACTGTCTTGTTATCTCGTTTACAGCAGGCAAATAAACTTCAGGGCAAAGCACAAATAGGCTTTAAAGTGTTTACAAGCTTCTGCAGGCAGCCACCACTCTGGCTCCTGTGTTTCGCCTCCTCCTGCTGGGGACAGGACTTCACAGGACAGGACAGGACTGCAGGGAGGTTTCTCACCCGTTTGGGTGGCATTTCCCTCAGGAACAGCCATTGCACCGAGTCAGGGCTGTGCAAGAAAGTACTGCTGAGATAACACATTCATAACCCCCTCTCTCTGGGACCTCCTGAGAGAATATTTCATGTTTTGTGGCGACTTGCAGGCCAGGATTAAGGAGACACATCCCACACATGGTTGGATCTACTGGCCCTGCTACCATCCAGGACTCCTGGCATCCCTCCGTCCCTCTAGCCGTGCAGACAGGAGCCCCGATGCAGTACTTTATTAGTAGAAAGGAAATACACCTCCAGAAAACTTCCAAAAAGCCTAAGGATTTAAGATGCTAGAGCAACCATAATTCATAGGCAACAAATGGTGGCAGACTGAGTGCCAGAAGTGCCATCTAACGGGAGAGTGATGGAGCAACTGCTCCCATTCCTCATCTCCAGCACCCAGGGGCTGTTGTGTGCTCTAATTGAAAATGTGAGTGTAGAGGAGTTTGCTCTGTACAACCTTCTCAAGAAAAGGCCCATTAAGTTTAATAGATCTCAAGTGCTCCCAAAATCTGTAAACGATGAGCCCTCGGGGAGCAGGGGGAGAATGGGTCCTTTAAAGCATTGATCACTGGAGCTGTAAACCACAAAACACAAATTGTGAGTGCGTTATTCGATTTCATTCAAGTCTTTGGTAGAAGGAGGCTTCACTGCAGACTTGTGCCCGCAAACTTACCTGGTTTTCCCAACAGTATCAGATGGTGTGAGAAAAACTTATCTATCAGTTCTGTCTCTGTTGGGTGCTTTATCAGGAACAGCACAAACCGGTGCTGAGCTTCCTTTAACTGCATCCCCACATCCTTGTGTGGTAGCCTGAGAGTTGGATCCTCCAGGGCATGGTCCTTTGCACTCCCTGTGGATACTGAGCACCTGAGAGTGTCCCAGGAGCTCAGCAGCCCTTGCTTAAAGCTCCCACGAAGAGCTAATTTTGCCAAGGTTAGGAACGATGCTGCGAGTAGCAGTGGTCAGGGATGAGCAGGTAGAAAATGCTGAGCTACCCATAGTGTGGAATCCGGACCAGCACACGATATATGCAACCCTGAGGCATCCAGGGGTTTTGCTTTCCTCCAGTGGTTGCATCATAAATGAGGTTGTTACAGGCTGTGAGCTTTGCTCGAGCTGTAGCTCCCTTCAAGGACAACTGAGGAGTGCTTTGGGTCATGTGGCAGAAGAGTTAATGTGGCTGCTCTGTAGAGCTGGCTCAAAAGAATCCTTTTCCTTGCCTCATTTGGGAAAACGAGCATTTATTCTACTGTAAATTTCCCATTATTTAAAAAAAAAAATCCTCTCATTTAGTTTACAGAACAATGTTCACAACTCTTCACCGGGAAAGCAAAAAATGCACAGAGAAAATTGATTAAAAACCAGGCTGTGTTGCCTGTGTTATCACACGGACTGTGATCCCGTGACCCCTGTTCTCCATAGCTCATGGCACACCAGTACCTACTGATCAACTTCAGGGGCTCACACTTCGGGCAAAGGTGCTTTTCACTATGCCTGACGTGGGTGAGAGGGAACTTTCCCAGCTGGAACCAGGGAAGAGCAAACAGAAGTGCAGGAACACCATGACTTGGGAGAAGACAGCTGTCCCCAGCCTTTTATACTGGGACATGTTCGCTGGCATGTGCAGCCACGCCTTTTACTGACTGGGAGCCCAAAGCTAAATCAGTGCTTGTGAGTCTCTCCTGCATTATTAAAACATTGCAGGCTACTATTTGAAGCAGGAGATTGATGCAAAGGCTAAAATCAAAGGGTGGGAAAATGAAGAATAGTGGGGAATTGCCTTATCCAGAGACTTTTAAAAGAAATAGGTGCTAAAACACAAAGCGCTGCAAGGGAGCTGCCAGTGTCACCTTGGCAGAGCAGGCTGGGCAGGGAGAGCTCTGCCTTGGTACCAGCTGCAGAGACTCTCCTCACTCCTCACAGCACCAGGAACCACGCAGGGCTGCTGCCTCCAGCCCTGGTGCCACAGTGCTGGGCACAGCATGGATGGAAAACAAATGGCGACATCGTTTATTCTGGAAAGACCTCCCAGTCTAAATGCCCGGAGGCAAAACAGGGAACAAATTCCTCGGCTGAGCTGTAATCCTGTGTATAGGATCTGGCCACACAACTGCACTCCATGTGGCAGTGCTGTTTATGAAAATGATGGATGTCGCATCCTCTCCTCTGCAACACACCAGAAACAAAGCTCAGGTGGATTTCTGTGCCGGGAAATCTGTGCCTGCTGCCCAGGCAAGAGCTGTAGCTGAGCAGATGCGCTCCTGCCATCCCTCACTGTCAGATGAGAAGGAGCAGAGTTGTGGCTGAAGTGCATTCGCAAGAGGACTTTGCAGCTCGTCCCCAAAGACCTCCCTCATGTCTTTGTGGCTTTTCCAGGGTGGGACATCATTGTTCCTTACAGAAAGGCGTCTCACATCTCTGAGTTCACAAATGTGCCATATATTTGCTCGGTGAGCAAAGGCTTCAGTGTCCCAAGGCCACAACAGTGTTGAACACAGGGAGGAGCAGAGGGCTATGTGAAATATGGCCAGGGTGGGAAGCAGCCTCCACCTCACAAAGCAAGCCCAGAAAGGCTTCTCAGGCACCCAGGCACTGCTGGGCACTTTCAGAGCCTGGGGACCCCACGCCAGGACCCTGCTCTGAGACCACAGCACCCAACATCTTCCACAGGAGGAAAAACCTCTTGGATTTTCACCCTCCCGCTTTCAGTTCCTTCAAAATTCTATGGAAAGGGGATTTCCAAAGAACCGATCGTGTTCCTGTGTCATCACATATCGTGGCCAGTGTGCAGCACTACCCTTTTTTGGCCTGTGCTGGAACTTGTGGTTCTTTCCCTTGTATTTCTTCCAAATTTGCATTCTAAAATCCCTTCACTGAAAAGACTGGAATCTGTTAGTCAGGAAGGTTATGTAAATCCAGCAATCCTCTTCTTTCATAAGCATCCTTGCCCTGGTGCAGCTGCTTGGACCACCACCAGAAATATGTCCCTGTCTATTTGGATCACGAGGGAGCGTGATCTTTCATGTTGTAGGAGATTTACATATGGCATTTTCTCTGCAGCAGCATAACAAAACCCCACCCAAAGTCTCAAAGCTTCCAGGAAGTTCAGATACAAATTTTACAACTTGGGACCTATTTTTGTTTGGCTTTGTTTTTAAAAACCCTTTCTTTTCTCCCTTTGATGATTTTCCCTGCTGTTGAGGACAGATGAAAAGCCATCAGAGAGAGCACTGTGCAGCCTGGAATTGCTTCCCAGTGCCCTGGTCCAGCTCTGCACCCCATCCACACCCAGCTGTGGCTGAGAGGAGGCAGGGGGTGGCATGTCCCTTTCCCCAGGCCACAGTGGTGAGGCACAATGTGTCCTCACGTCTGGATGATCAGGAGACCACAGATGCACTTACCCTGCACTCTGGATGCCACCACTGTGGAGGAAACCCACTTCAAATCGGAAAGCAGGAGGGAAATTATGGCACTTGCAGGAAAAAAGCATCCTTCACCCTGGCAGGGTAGCACGGGCCTGAGCTCATTTCCAAAATACGCAGGGCACAGAGAAAACCCTCAGGCCCAGTGTCTATCAACAACTTCATCTCCAGAGCTCTCCAGAGAGGAAAAGCCTCAGTGTGAGGATGTTGTGACAGTACTTCATAAGAGTCGGGCCAAGATCAGGCTATGTGTCCTAAAGCCATCCCAGCTGCAGTGATCCCTGGCTCAGCATCCCCTGGGGCCGTGCAGGACCCTCCAGGCTGGGGTGCAGGTGTGTGGACAGCCAGCAGGAGATGCACACCTGCCACAAGCTGCTTCTTCCCCCACTTCGCACCTCCTGGCACAGGAACAGCTGTCAGTGGGAGAGCAGCTAATTTATCACAGATGAAAGCAAACAGAGAAGTGACCTCTCCCATCTCCTCCTTCCCGAGGAGCCTCAAAGACTGGGACTTTCTGCAGAGATGCTGAGGAAGGGAGCTGGTCCCTCACTGTCTGAATGAGAGCATTCCCAGGAGAAAGAAAGGTGAGGAGTCCAGATACCTGACACTTGGTGTGACTTAGCCGTTCCCCCGTGGCCTGAACACCAATAAAACTCTTTGACCCATGGAGCTGATGTCCACAGGTGTCTATTCTCAAGTGACAGGATCATAAAAATGATTCGCAGGAGTTTGTTGTCGGTCTGTGAAATCTCAAACAAGCCCAAACCTTGGAGACCTGATGGCTTCATGCAGTTTCCCTCCTTTCACAGGACCTCTAGGACTAGCTCAATAGTCAGGGTGAACCAGGCCAGAGCTCTGCCTGGGCTCTGTGTCAGCACAGCTGTACAGCAAGTGTCATAAGGTGCCATAAATGCACCCATAAAGTAGAACCATCTATCTAAACGCATGCATGCACACCCACAAAAGATTTTTTTCCCCTGACATTGTATCTGCACATCATCAGCATTTGGCTTATAACATGATTTCTGTTATCAGAATCTCACTTGTAAAGTAATTTGTCTGACCATCGGGTTTCTGTGGAGAATAAAAATGCAACTTGGGGAAATGAGAGGGAGGAGGTGAAGTGTTTTCCAAGTGATCTCATTGGCTGATTTTTTTCCCAAACTCAGTAATGGGCACTGCTAGGGAGAAACCTTCAAGAGCACATGAAAACATTAATGAAGGCTGGAATGATGTCTAGTATCCAACCCAATAATTCTCCTCCCAGTAATTTCTTTAAGCCTCATACTTGGAGTTCAGTAGGTCATAAATTTTGCCTGCTCTGAAGTTAACTGGATCCACAAGATGCAAATGTATTACTCATACACTGGTTAATTTGTATGCTCATTGCTTTCCAACCTCTCCACAAATTGATTTTTAGATTCGTTATTTGAGCCAGGAAGATATTTCCTGGCTCGTCCCTCAGAAGGTCACAGCACAACGTGGTGCTGCCGACTGCCACGGGGAAGCAGAAAGTCAAGCAGAGGGCTGGAGAACAAGCTTCCCCATCCCAGGCTCGGGAAAAAGTCAATCAAGATGCAAACTGCGCTTGGCAGATGCCTGTTTGGGGCTGTGCTGGGGCAGGGAAGCAGAAGTGCAGGGGGTGGGCTGGGCAGAAGGGAAGCAGGGCAGTAAAAGAGCCAAGCAGCAGAGGACTGACTGAGAGGGTGCAGGCTGACAGCTCCAGGTGCCTCCTTTCCTCTCACTTTCACCCCTCTGCACGGTCTGGATTCATCTGCCACCTTGAACCCCACAGGCTGCTGGCTTCTGTCCTCTCTCTGAGTAGGGATATACTGATTTTTTAACCCATTTAAAGGATGTTGCCCCAGCTGTCAATGTCCTTGCTGTCTCCACAAGTTGTCCAAAGCCCCGCTCTGCACATTTGGAAGCTGGCTTGAGATGCTGCCAGGCACTGAGGTGAGATGTCAGTGCTCTCCTCAGGCAGGGACTGAGACCCAGGACCGTGGTGTGACCATGGGGGTCAGCTCCAGGGCTGCCAACTTCCAGAGTGCCTTGCAGTGAAAAGCTGTCAGCACTTGGAAACGTGCAAGTCCACCAGCTTGGAAGCAAGGCTGGAATGTGGCTCCATTCCAGTTCTAACCTCCCTGGTTCTTAATGGTGCTTTGGGAAGATTAACCTTCACCTGGGAGCAAGAGATCGTAACAAAAGGGCACAAAGGTCCAGAGCATCTTCAGACTTAATAAACTCAGTCATTAGCAGAGATTCACCTCCGATTTGCATCACACAGAGACCCCTGGAAAGATCTCCTGCCCGTCCCTGCATGTTCCTATGGAAGAAGTTCCTCAAATCCTTTAAGGAGCGAGTTTCACCTTCTCACAGGTTCTCATTGCATTCCTCCCGCACCCTCTCAGGGGTGTCACATCCGCGTCGTGGTCTCTGCTTTTGCTTTCTTTTTTCATCTGATTACATTTTGACAGCGATTCTGCAGCCTTTATGTACTGGCTCCCTCTCTGTCTGTATTCTAGGAAACATTTACTGCCTGTCTGGCTTGCCAGCACTAGGATTGCTCACCATCCCTTGGGAACAATGAGAAATGATGTGTCAGAACTCACCCGCTTCCCAGCACTCCCTGTTTACTACGAGGACCCCATGGGCAAGAGAACAAATAGATTACTACAATTTATATCTCTCTGGATAATGTCTTGCAGCTTCTTATCTTCCCAATTGGGATATTGTTCACTCCGTTGGGCCCCTTTCAGCTCAGGAATTGTGTGATAGTGGCATCCACGGTGGTGAAAAATTGCCGCTCTGACAGCAACAGCATTATGGGAAAACCAAGCTTTTCCCCTTTCTCTATTCTCAGATGTGCTTGTTGTAACGTGGTGGAAATTGGGGCTTGGCAGGAAAAGGTTTCTGCGTCCCATTAAAAATTTTTATGGTTTTCAAAGGTTCCTCATTCCTCGGTGAGACAAAGCCCACAGCTTCCTTCCTTAAAATGGAAATGGAATTATCCTCTTGGCCTGCACCCAGCATGGTGACAGGTTGCTTCTGTCCCAATCTGGGATGCTGGGGCTCAAGTCTCTGTTGCTAATATGCCCAGACCAAATGACAAAAGGACCAGGGTGCCTTTTGGCTGTCCTGAATGATTCTGCCTTTTCAACTGCCTACTGGGGGTGCTCCATTTTGTATTCAAATGTCCCTTTGAAACCATGACTTGATGTTGGGATTTCCACATCCCTTAGCACTGAAGGTTTGGAAAAATTATGGCCTGGCCAGCATCTGTATGCAAATCTGAGCAAGCTCCTGCCTGTTGCTAAAATAATTTCCAAGACTGGCTAAATTCACAGTTGGACTCAATGTTCTTAAAGGTCTTTTCCAAACTAAATGATTCTATGAGTATATCTTCCTAAATCTCATGAAAAGTTGGTTTTGACCCATCATCATTTTCTGCTGAAAATACATTTGCCTGAAAAAATTCCCAACCCACTCTAGCAACAGTTTAGCTCAGAAGCAGGGCACACATTGGATTATTAGCAAGGAACTCCTCTTCTCTTTTATCTTTTACCTGCTGTCTTTATTTTCCAAAATCTTCCTAAAACTAAATCAACAAACATTGTCCAGGTCCCCTTCACCTCTCAAAATACCTTCAAGTTCACCAAGCAACCACCTCATTGTGTTCTGCCCAAAGCCTCCATGGTGGTGGCCTCAGGAGCCAGGTGATGTCACCAGCCAGGTGACCATGGCTCTTTTCATCTCAGAGCCCAGCTGGGTCTTTGGCTTTTGCTGGCTCCAAGGTAACCAGAGTTGGGAGTCCATTGCCTGAGGACTTTTTAATTAAACCAATCGTGCTCTGCCCTGCCAAGGCGGGTGGTTTGAAGGAAATGGTGAGGAGGGAGGTGGCTCCTCCTGCCTGCAGAAACCTCTGCTGCTTGTTTAGCCTGCGAATCCCATAAAAACTTCCACTGGGAGAGCTCAGACTCCTGTTGATGCTCAGCCTGCCCTCAGTGAGCACCAACACCCTCCACACTTCCCAGCCTGCACAGCACAACCCATCCGTCCCCACACGCACCTGGACAGGCTGAGCATCCTTGTCTGAAGCCTCCTGATGCAATCAGCTGGCTCGAAACCCTAATTTAGCATTCCCCTTCCTGCTCACACGGGAAGCCTGCCAGACCAACAGCCCTGTGTGTCACTGAAGGGCAGCGCTGCCACGAGGAACCCTCTCTCCCAGAAGAGCCATCTCCTCTGGCAGCCTTATTCACTCTGCCCAATCAATCCCAACCCCATTCCCAGCAAGGAGGCCTTATTAATCCTGGCTGAATGGAGAGGGAGGTTTGTGGTCCAGAAGATTTTCCCGTAGGAACAGGAGCGAGACCACCAAGCCTTCCCCAGTGACCACCCAGATGGAAATAACCTTTGGCCAGTGTTGGCATGGGCTGGCCTGGATGCTGGACATGCTGCTGCTGAATAGAGGGGTTGAAGCTGTCTGGGGGTGAGGATGCAAGGAGAGTGTGGGGAATTGTCTAAGAGAGCTCTGAGAAATATTGGTTGAGTGCTTCCATTTAATTATTCACTCTGCTTAATTTGCTCTTGGACAAGATGAATCGCTCATTGACTGTGCAGTCTGGAAACAAGTCCTTCCTGACTAAACAGACTCAGCATTAAATGGTAAAACAAATGAAGGCCAAGCAAAGAAAAATCCTCTTCTCTGATTGATCACGTCAGGGCAAGATCCTTGCAGGGAAGCCAGAGCTGGTAGAAATATAAACACACTTGACAAAATAACTTTCTCCAGTTTTCCCTTTATTCTGGTAATAGTTTCTTTTCAGGAAAATTTGTTTTTTCAGGAAATACTGCACTGACAGCGTTGTCAATGTCACTGCAGCTGATATCAGCTGGAGGTCTGGGTGGGTGAGTAGCACAGGCAGAGCTGGCCTAAAAATGCCGGGATTTTTTTTGGCTGGGGTGTCAGGAGACATGGTGGGAATCACCTTCACCTGCTTCAAAACCCTGGAAAGCAGAATCTTCAGGCTTCAAGTCCTCCTGTCTTCACAGTCTTCATCATCTCTGTTTACAGAGAAGCAGACACCACTACGGGGCACCTCATCTGACATTTCCATCTCAGGGGTCTGTCTGAGGACAGGAGGAATCACCTTCTGGCTCATCTCAATGATCTCAGCTGCAAACATCTGGTCCGGCCAGCCCTGTTTTGGTGCTCCCCACCAGGATCAGGCACTGGCCACCCACTAGCAGGACATGGGCAAGTTGATTCCACTTTCTGCTCAGTCCTAAGGAGGTATGAAGGGTTTCAGGGCATTTGCTAAATAGCTGCAGGTATTTATGGGCTCTCCAGCCCAGCAGGATCCCCATCTGCATTTGGCTTCCAAGCAGTAATTATATAAAATACGGCTGGGTGGATTTACACAGGAGCAAAGCAGCAACATCTTCAGCCCTTGATTTTTAACCACTGACTACCAACAAAGACTTCTGGCAAACTGGAATTATTCATTTGCTAACCTCAACCCTTGAACTAAATGACTGGCAACCACAACTCCAGTGTGAAATCATTCAGCCCTCATTTTCAGGTTTTTAAAATAAACAGGACCAGGCCTCACACAATAAAGATGTGAAAATTCTTCCAACACAAATGTCTGAGCCTAGCACATGCTACATTAATTTTATTTTCCTTCTTTCATCCTGATTAAACTGTCCACTAGTAATTCTTTGCCTCTGGCCAAATGCAAACACAACTCTGCCACTAATAGGAATTGAGTATGTCTGCATTAAAATACAATTAAAGTAACAGTACACTTCACATTTCATGCCACTCAAATTCTCAAGCAAGTCTGTTATTTCAGGATTTCTCGTGCATTGTTAGAATTTTTTTGCATCACACTCTAAGAAACCGATTTTCTTCTCTGGTCAATCAGCATTAAATATAATGTCATGCCTTATCTTTGCTTGAAATAATAAAAACAAAAAATCCTGTCCCAGATGTTTAAGATGTTTTTTCCTTTTCTGAGAAGGGTTTAGAGATGTGAAAGATTTTCCCACCTGGCATTTTAAGGAACGCATGGATTTTTGCATTTTTTGGCAAAACCCAGAATGACCCAGATGGTTACACACTAGGAAACTTTGCTGAGGTGAGTGAAGGCTGATTTTCAAATCACTGCTCTGAGCAAGACAGGGAGGAGGTTTGATCACAGCATCTGTAACTGGAGAGGAGACTGCTTTCAGCACTGACCCAGTTATCACACCTCAAGAAGGAAAAGGGATGAGCTTTTTCCTCCAGCTTTAATTCCTACTCTGTTCCCAAAGCCAGTTGCACATGGGAGCCAAAGCCTTGGCTTTGAAAATGATCAATTCCTAATGAAAAAAAGGCTGTTCGGAAAACTCCTACCCAGCACTACTGGTGGCATCTGAACTGGAGCGGGCAACACCAGCACACCCAAGGGTCAAACCTGGCCTTCAAAGAAAACTTCTCCATCCATGGGGGAGGAGAGTTCAGCCTTCAGGGCTCTTCTTCCTGAGCCAGTCAGGATAATTCAGCATTCCCTGGTGCCTTTCCATCACAAAACCATCTGCACCCTACTAAAGCGCTGCCACTTGGGTTGGGGACAACCCTTTGCAGCAGGGACAGGTCGATGTATTGTGGACAATTCTCACGCGCTTCAGCGCAGGAAAAGCTGCATTTATTGAGGTTTGGGAAGGTATTCCTTCTAAGAGCCTTTCAGACATGACATGGAATAGCTGTGAAGGGACAGAAAGAGCTGGAAAACCTGGAAAAGGCTGGTTGAATGATCTAAGTTATAAGAAGTCTTTGAATCACGTGCATGAGGTTAAAGGCCAGAACCTCTGCAATGTGTGTGTCAGCCCAGTGTGGTTTAAACACTTGTGGAAAATTGTAGGTTTATCTGCACTGGGTGCATTAAAAAAAAGCCTCAATGCAGCAGTTCATCTCACAGTTCACTCTAAACAACCTCTGAACCTCATTCTATAGCCAATTAATTCAATCACTTCTTTAATATCTGCTGGAACCAAACTTGAGCAAAAAAAGCTCAGCCACCCTTTTTATCGCCTGCCAGCACTCAGCAGTCGTCAGAGAAGGTTCCAACAGGTCATAATTTAGTCAATATTTTACTCTGCAAAAACACATGAAACCCCTTTGACATCAAAAGCAGTAGATTTACAGATGCTGGGCATTTACAGATATGGTTGTTCTGCCAAACTGTGAGCGTGATCACTAGTTCAGATTAAACTTCTGTTATTGCCTCGCAATGGAAATTGGCACTCGTCCATCGGCTCCCCAAATTCAATTCAAGAGTTCCTACAGATTGCAACCACGTTTCCTCTCTGGCTGGCCTGTGCCAGGGTCAGGGGTACAGATGCAGGGGTCAGATACCTGCCAGCCCTCAGCATCACCTGGAGCCATGTCCTGTCCTTCGCTGCTTCACAAACGCATTTGTGTCCAAGTTCACATGTCACAGAATAATCTGGCAGCATGCCTTAACTGGCAGCTGACACACCATTATCTGTCCCTATGTCCCCAGGACAGACCAGGTGTCTGGTGGTGGTGGGGAAGTCTCAGGGGATCAAGACAACGGAGCTTTTTCTCAGTGCATTTTCAGAATGACAGTGAATAGGGTGGGGAGGGATATGGATGGCCCATCTAGCACAGCCCTTTACTTGCTGCATTTCCATTAAGGCGTGCAATCGAAGAGGTTTAATTTTATGGTGTCTGCATGGGGGACAGAAAAGCTTCTCATTTCCCCTTCTCCATTGATATTTTGTCCGTGAACCAAGCAGTTTCATTAACAAGTAGCTTTTGCTGAAGATGCATCCACCAGTAAATTGCTGTGCTACAATGTGGGACTAGAGTGGATGGATTTCAATTTACAGGACTCCTGGCTTCTGTTTCAAAATCTGCATTAACTCCTGAGGTGACCTTTGGCCTATCATGAGCTGAAATCTTCTTATCTTATTGAAGTGGCGAGGAAGAGAGTGCCAGTCTCATTAGACCCTTTCTGAAGTCATTTACTTTGGGTTCTGCCTGCAATATTTCTCTTAAGTCTTTATTTTCATTACATTAAATTTGTCTTGGGAGGGAAAAGCTCCTTTTTATTCCTCACTCAGCCCAGTGGCTCTGGGCTTCCTACCCTCAAGAAGGACAGGGGATATTCCAGGTCTCTGCCCTGCTCTTCAGCAGTCTCACCTACCAGCTGTGTTTGGGGAATGATCCCAGAAGATGCAGCTCTGTCAGTGGCAGCCCAGCACCACTCTTTGCCCATGGAGGTTTTAATGATGCTTCTTTGAGCCTGTCTTCTCCTTCCAAGGAAGCAGAGACCCCACCAGCAACACCCCAAAACACCCTTTTGGGTGCCTGCTCCTGGCACTGATGAAGAAAGGCAGGAGGCTCCCCCTCCAAACACTCAAAAGGTACAGAAGTTCTAAGTCCACCAACTCCTGCAAAGCTAAAAGCCTTATTTTTCACCTGCAGGTGCTACCCCAACCAAACCCCCTCTGCCACCACTATTGAGAGCTGAGGAGATGCTGCTTCCCAGGGATGCTGTGTGCTGAGGTGCAGATCTGCTCTGCCCGGTGTTCAGTAGTTCAGAAGGGCTCATGCAATGCTGCTACAGGGTTTATTCTGCTCCGAGTTCATCTCAAAGTCCTTCGGCCTCACCAAGCAGGTTACCTCCAACTTCATGCCTCTCCCAAACTTCATGCCTCTCCCAAAGTTCATGCATCCATTTCCTAGTCACCCTCGGTCTTGATTGCCGCCCAGGTCCCACCCAACCCACCAGAAGGGCCCCTCCATCCCTTGAAAACCTCCCGGTGCTTTAACAACCAGTTCGAAGCACGAGGCACCGCTTAAAGCCCCGCGGCGGGAGCGCGGTGCCGGCGGGAGCAGCGGGGCAGACGTGCGGCGGGGAGCGGGCGGGAGGCGGCGGGGCGGCACGGAGGGGATGGCAGCTGGAACACAGACGGCCTCTCCACAGCCTCGTGCCGGGGACGGGGGAGCCCCTTCCAGCCTGTCCGTGCTGCCGCTGCGCGCTCGCATCCGCATTAATAACACCCAGCGGATGTGATGGATGGGCAGCGCTCGGGGATGAAGCGCGGCCAGCTGCCTGGAGCTGCCCTGGAAAAGCATTGTTTAGCCAAAAGCCCGGCGGGTTTTTTCCCCCATCCTGCCAGGTTTAGGAGTGCAAGGGACATCTTCGATTCCCTCGCTGAGATGGAATCGCCTTCTGTTTCCCGTGGGGTGATGCTGTACTCCAGAGAGCAGAGGGATGCAGCTGGAGGGAGGGGTCTTTGTGCCAGAAAACAGGGAATCGCTTCTCTCCAATGGATGTGTTGCTGTTACTGAGGTGTTTTGCCTTTCAGTACACAAAAACACCAGTTAACGAGGAAAATAACCCCCAAATTTAGACATTGCAGTTTCAAGGTGTTTGCACCTCTGAGTTTTGAGATTCAGCTGGGTGGGTGAAGACCAGGAAATAAAAGCAAACCAAGCAACTAAACCCACAAAGACACACAAACTGGAAGATTCAGGCATGAAAAATGTAGAAAGTAAGATCCATAAAGGCCTCCTTGGTCTCACCCAGGTGTGCTGTATCATGGGTGAGCATCATCCTCCTATGGGTCTTCCAAGCAGGAATTTTTGTAAAGTTCACAGAGTTTCACATAGGAACTGGATGTGACACCAACATCATGTCAAATTGAAAATATTCGTTGAAACAACCTTAAAAGTTTATTTGTTTCCCTGAAACAGCTCTGAGGATATGCAGAGTTATTTCTGACATGAGAATATCCTGGATTCAGGTAAATATAGTCCTGCTATTAGTAAATAAATAAATATATAAATAATCACAATAAGTGCATCAAAGCTCCCCTAAAATAAGAACTTTTACAGGAAATGGGCCAGACCTTCCAGTGGTGTAAATGAGTGTCTGCCTGCTGAAGCAAACCAGCCTCTGCTGGTTCACCTTAGCTGAGAACTGGCTTTAATTTCAATATATTTTCCATATCTGAGTGGCAGACACTGAAAATAGCTGCCTGCCTTTAACAGGGGCAGGCTTTAAGGGGTTGTCATTGACCTGAGCTGACGAGAACAAGCCAAACAGCGCTGCAGAGCTCATTGCTCCCACCTGATGGGACAGACACAGTCAGACACCGCTCTGAGCATCAGCTGGGGGGTTCTGGCATGCTGGGGCTTGGGTGGGAACCCTGGAGGGTTAAAAAAGCAAATGGATGTGGGTGACATTGGGAATGCCATGATATAAATCACCTTCCTAGCAAAGGTGGTTTAATTGCCGCTGAGTCTCTGTGCTTTCTCTCTGTATTTGCACAGCCCCTCGCCAAGGGGCTCTGACAACCTCAGCACCTCCTCTGTGGAGTAAGAAATGGTGGAGATCAGGACATGAAACCCAGAGCGGGAAACAATTCCCTCATGTCAGGGTATTTACAGGACCCTTTGGGGAAGGGGACAGTCTGTCCACTCTGAAGTTTGGGAAACTGAGGCAGGGATGTTTTGGCTTGCAGGTTCATCCACCAGAAACCATTGCTTCCCATTCCCAGTGACCCTCTGCCTCTGCCAGGAGAAGTTATTTCTTATAATGTCATCCCTGCAGTAAGCCAGACCTTGAGGGAGAGGCCAGGGGGTCATGACCACATGGGGTTTGATTTCATAGGAACATAGGATAAAAACATACTGAGATTTGTATCTGAGTCCTTCGTTTGCATCTGATTTTGAAACCTTCGGAGTTGTATTTCCAATCTTTTCCCACAGAGAGCAAAGCTGTGAGTTTTCTTAAAATATATATTGCACAAAGCAAGGAAACAGATAGTCCTCAAAAATCTCAAGACTCCAGGAGGTGGGGACTAAAAAAAGAGAGAAACACTCCTTTCCTACTGCGCTCTGAAAGCTCACGCTGTAACCACCACATGCAGGCAAGCAGCCCTGCAACACACACTCCCACCACCCCATTGCAGGGATGGGGACGATGCTGGGGGCTGAAGGCTCTCCCTAAACCCAGCTGGCAGCTTTGGGACACTCATTTTATCCAGGCAGAGGATGTGACAGGTTTAGTGACAGCACACACTGGGTCAATCCCTTTCTTCCTTCCCCTTCCACCTGTGTGGAATCCCACACCTACACCCAGCATTGTGCAGAGAGCAATCTAAAATTAGCTGGGTGGATTTCATGTCACACAGCTTCCCTCTGCTTTCGAGTGCTCGGCTTCCTGCTATATTTAAACCAAAGGCAACTGGTAAACAAAGGTTTGGTGCGCGCTGCTCTGACAGAAATAGGCACTGCAGCTATTTTTATCCTGCAGACTACACACAATGCGTGTCCAAGTTACAACCAGCAGCAATAAAAATATCCCAAAGAGGGCCAAGATGCCACTATGAGCAGTGAACAGTAATGAAACCACTCTGCTCTCTGAATGCCAGGGAAGCAGCCTTATCTAGACCCTAATTTCTCTCTTCCTCACAGAAAGCAGATGAGGTTGGATGTCATGCTTTGCATGTATTTCTTTTTTTCCCTCCAGGTTTTGTATTTTAGCTTAAACTGAATGGTGCCCTGGAAATACCAAAGCATCTTGATCACAGGCTGGATGCATGAAGGCTGTTTCTGTTCTGTCCAGCGCTGATACACATGGATGAGAGGCTCGAGATGAAGAAAGAGTTTTGACCTTTCAGGTGCCTTCCAGGGGAGGCTCTGAGGTTCAGATGCTCCGAGGCAAAGGCAGGAAGTGGTGTTCATAGCACGTTTAGGGTTGATGATGTTTATTCTGCTAACCCTGGGGTGGCTGCCCTTGTGGGACGTCACAGGCAGTGCTGAGCAGGACAGAGCGCAGGGCGTGCACTTACCTGGTGAGCCACATATGGTCACCTGGGGGCCTGTGGCAGGAATGGACACTGGAGTCAGACCCTCTGGGAAAGGGCACAGAGCACTGATCAACCAGCCAGGACTCCACATCCCCAGAGTCTGCCCTCCTGTCTCAATCCCCACAAGGTTTTGGTGTCATGCCAAGGTTGGGCACATCCCTGGCCTTCAGCAGAGCTTTGTGAAGCATTGCGAAGGGGTCAGAGCACACAGTGCTGTGTACAGTCTGTTAACTTTCTTCCTAGTAGCTGGTATAGGGCTGTGTTTTGGATTTAGGATGAGAACAGTGCTGATAACACACTGATGTTTTGGTGGTTGCTAAGCTGTGCTCACCCTAAATCATGGACTTCCCAGTGTCTCGTGCTCTGCCAGTGAGGAGGTGCACAAGAGGCTGGGAGGGAGCACGGCCAGGACACCGACCTGAGCTCCTGAACGAACCAGAGGGACATTCTCTACCACAGAACATCCTGCTCAGGGTATAAACCGGGGCCAGCTGGCTGGAGGGCCCTGATTGCTGCTCAGAGTCAGGCTGGCACCAGTCACTGGGCAGTGGGATATTGTGCTGTGCAACACTTGTCTTTCTTGGGTTTTATTTCTCTCTCTCTTTTTGTTGTCTGCCTTTTCATTACAATTATTTTATTATTTTTATTGTTATTACATTTTATTTTACTTCAATTATTAAACCGTGTTATACCAACCCATGGATTTCACCTTTTTTTTTTCCAATTCTTTTTCTCACCCCTGCAGCACTGGGGAATGTGAGCAAGCAGCTGTGCCATGCTTAGTTGCCAGCTGGAATTAAACCTCGCCACCACCTTGACTTGGACCTGCTTCTGGAGCCAGTTTGCAGGCCTGCTGTCCCCAGCCAGCAAGCCCACAACAGAGCAGAGATTGCTTCTCCCTTTCTCAGCCCTTTCTTCCCACTCTGGAGACCAGCCCTGTGCCTGCCACGGGGGAGTAGGCAGTGGTGGAGGGGTTGCCACATCTGGCAGCAGCTGGGAGAGCAGTGCCCCACAGCTGGCACGCTGGGCACAGCTCAGAGCTTGGGAAAGGAGAGACCTGGGTCACCCACCAGCCGTGGCTTCTCCCTTGGCTCTCATTTATCACCAGTACAGGCACAGCAGGGCCCTTTTCTTTTATGCAGCAAATCAGTAAAAAGAAAGGAGGGAGGAAAAAAAATCTTTTAGTATTAACTGTAAAAAAGAAAGGGAGCAGGGGGGAGGCAAGCACGCAACCACAGACAGATAAATGGCCTCTGGCTGCAGAGGGCTGGAAGTTCAGCTGGGAAAGGTGACCACAGGGAGGGTGAGGCTTAACAAACCCCCCCGGTGCAGGGCTGGTCTGGAGCCAACAAAGAGACTCAGTCTCCTCCTGGGGCCCAGCACCAGCGATCACAGACACAGGTGAGCATTTCCACTAAGTTTCTGTGGCCTTTCAAAGGAGCCCTGAGCTTGTTGAGCCCTGCTGAAGGCACACAGGGAGGAGGCAGAACGACCCACCGAGGATGGCTGGGTCAGCATCACTGTGAGGCATTTGGAGTGGCTTGGGTTGCTCCTGCAGGCTCAAGGTAGGGATGTGGGAACCTGTGTGAGTCCATGGGGTACCAGAGAAATATATCCAGGTTTGCTTGCAGCAGAAGATGCTCACCCATCTGCAGCAGGCTCCTTGCACAGACCTACGTGTCTTGTTCACCCTCCCAAAGGTTTAGCACGGTCAGTGTCCTGAGAAGGGCTTGCTGGGTTGGCTTTTACAGCATCCACCTCCTTGGGACTGGGGGTTGGGGTAGGCAACTGCCAGAATCTGTCATTGCCTTCTTTCTTGCTCCTTGCCAGCCTTATTTTATACATATTTTTTTATTCCTCAGTGTAAAAGCTTCCCTAACTAGTCATTAACCCCAGTCACAGGACACAACCATTAAACATTATTGTGGCTGTGACATGGTACATTACCTGCAAGCATTTCCTCCAGCAAGGGAGAAAAAAAGAGACCTACATTAAGGTCAGGATTCTCCTGCACATGTATTAAATCAGCATCTGGCACTGCAGACCTGTTGCAAGGAGTCTCTTTGAATGGAAAGGACATTTTACGGGAAAAGTGCCTCTTTCTTAACTAAACACACAAGTGGGGAAACCCATCTCCAGTTTCATCTCAGAGAACAACCCAGGCATTCAGATCCTGTACTCAGCTGTCCCCATGCCACCACAACCCGCTGCCAAGTGGGTGATACATCCCTGTGGAGATGTCCTCAACCTACTCAAAACCTTCTCCGCACCCACAGCCCCTCCTGAGCTCTGGAAATAGCAGCTTCTACAGGAATCAATTTTGTGAATGGGACCTGGAGAGGTCCCCTGTGCCACATGCTGCTTGTGGACAGGAACTGAGGGAGGAAAATCTGCTTTGGAGCTTACAGTAGACACAGCTCTTGCTGTCCACCAGTGCTGCAAAGCCCCGAGGCTGGATCTCAGTCCTGAAACACAAAGAGAGAGAGGGATGGTCACTACAACCATTCCTTCCTGCAGAGCCCCGTGCCAGCCAGTGCAGCAACCAGCTGTCTGGGAATGTCCTACATTATCCAGGGAGCCTTCCTGAGAGGAAGACAAACCTCCTGTGTCAGCGCAGGGGGGAATACAGCACGTGGCCTCCTGAAGTGAAATCTCTGCGGACGCAGCCCCGGGCTGACGGGGAGCGGTTGCGATGGGTCCTGCCCGTTTCCATCCGTCAGAGGACCCAACGAGACATGACTGATGTGAGTGGAGCTGACAGAGGCTGGAGACCACTTCCCCATCTGGGGATGTGCCACCAGGCTAGGGGGGGAAAGGCTTCCTTTCCACACGTGGGGGCTGTTTCATCCAGCAGCTCCCTTCGGACAGCGCAGGGGTCCTACAGCTGCAGCACCTGCCTCGCAGGCTTGGTACAACCTCTCTTTCCACCTCGCTGCCTCCAAGAGCACCCTAAATTGGAAGTGGCATGACATGAATAGTCCCCTCTTCTGAAACCAGGCTGACCTCCCACCGCAGGGTGGGGATCCCCCGGTGCTCTTGTCACACATCGACGCCCGGCAGGGGACCGCGGCCCCGTGATTGACAGGGTTTAATGAAGACCTTTGATGTTCAAGGGAAGCGATGGCTGCTTGGCAAGGTCGGTTGAGTCAGAAGAAAGGGGCAGGCCGAGGCTGGCCAAGCTGAGCCCGCTGTGCCCCATCTGGAGCACTTAAGAGCTGTCTGGTCGGGGCCAGGCAGGTTGGAGGAGGGCAGCTACGGGGGTTGGTTTCACGCCAAACGCCGGCTGCCTCCCCGAGTTACTGTCCCCGTCACTCGCCTGGTGCCAGCGCCGCTGCCTGCAGGTCAAAGCCTGGAGTCCTCTCTCATTCCGTGTACTCTGGGGCTGAACTCACTCTTCCTTTACAGACAGAAATGGAAAGGTTGGTATTTAAACAGGGAGGCCATTAACAAATAAGAAATCTTTTCAAGAAAGACCTGGGAATGGCAGTTACTGACCGCACAGTTTCAGCCTCTCAGCAGGGTCATTGACACGGTGAGGGAAGCACTCACCCTCCTGCAGTCCCAAAATATGTCTCTGTCCAGTGAAATGAAACAGCATCACCTATCTGGGTCGTTGGGCACCCTCCATGCAGGTGCCCAGGTCAGTGTCCATGCTCCCACAGACATGCCCCACCCCTGGAAGTGTTTAAGGCTGGGTTTGTTGGGGCCTGGGCAAACTGATCTAATGGGTGTCATCCTAGCCCATGGCAAGGCTGTTGGAACGAGATGATCTTTAAGGTCCCTTCAAACCCAAACCACTGTAGGATTCTATGATACAATTCTATGATTCCATGATTTAAGGCTCTTACACAACTGGAGCAGCTTCAGTGGGAAAATGAAGGAAAAAACCTCATTTTGCCCAGCAGTCTGGGAGTTTTCCCAGAGATGAGAGGGCAGATGAAAAATTCCTTTAAACAAGGGGGAATTTCGCTTCCTTAGAGCATGAAGATCCAGTCCATTCAGAAGTTTGAATTAGTAGCTGTAGAAACAGCCATCTGGATGTTTCAGAAGTATGTCATTTTTGTCTACCATAAATATTTTTTCAATAAGAACAAAGGAAAATTAACAAAAGACACAACAGCACATTTTTGTCCACCTCTGGTGGTGACATATTTCGAATTTTTTCCCCTGGCAGAGTGTGTTTTAGCTACTAATTGCATTCCCATGTCCTTTCTAAATGCCTTTTTTTTTGTCACCTGTGATACAAAAGCAGCAGGTTAAGGTAGAAGACCAGCCCAGTTTTACCATGGTGGCCCAGTCTTCAGGCGATACAGATCAGCAGAACACAATCTTCTCAGAAACAGCAATATTTGCAAACAGAGAAAAATTTTCAGCAAAAGGAGAGGAGCTGAGACAAGTTTGACCAGGACTGCAAGCCAGTGATTGTAGGTCTGCACATTGAGAGCAGGAAGGAGAGGGCAGATGGAGATTTCTAAGGCAGTGAGCTTTGTCCTTTCCTAAGAGGTTTTTCCAAGATTTTCTGCCCAAGTCCACCACATGGACAGAGCCACTCCCACCCAAAACATCCCTGGTTTGAAACAGTAAGAACAAGACCCAGCCCCACCCAACAGCAGAGGACCTTGACTTTCCCTGATAAACTCTACACTACTCCAGTGAACAATTCATTTCTCTCTCAGAAGGAGGTTAAAATATCCCTATAACTCCTGGTGTGGTTCCGGCAGTGTCTGAGCACTCGTTTTGAGGTTGTGGAGGAAGGTGGTCACTGCTCACACCAGTCCTGTGGAGGAGGAAGGTTGGGGTTTTTCTCTGAGTCAAACCCATGTATTTGGGGAATGACATGGACATCAGCCACCTTTCCTGCCCCAGGGAAAGGGCTGAACGCAGCAAAGATCCCAGGGCACACTCCGCTCCTCTCACCAACCTCATGGTGTGGGAGGAGGCACTGATGACAATTTGTTTCATAATTTCTGCTTTGGGAAGTCACGTCAGGGTAGCACTGCATTAAAACCACCTCCAAGGCCTTTCTGGAGGTTTCATTACAACATTAGGAAGTGTTTTGGTCTAGTTCCCTGGGGGAATGAGGCTTCTGTGACTCTAGTACCTGTCTGTGCACATCTCAGCCCTGGCTTTTCCAAAAACTTCCAGAACCCTTGAGGAATTTTGGCCATTTGACTACGAGTGCACTAACACGTGAGATTGCCACCAGTTTGTGAATGCAGGAGGGCAGGGAGGGGAGGGAGGCACAAGAAGCAGCACAAGCCCAGAGGCACCAGCAAAGAGCAGAGAAACCTCCTGAGTGAGAGACAAACGCCCTGGGGATGTTTCAGTCAGAGCTGGTACCCCACAAGAGCTGTGATACTCTCTCCACAAGGCAAAAAGCCATGGGAAGACTTCACAAGACCTCAATGAACACTTTCCTCGCTTAAGAAGAGGGAACATGACCAGCTGCTCATGATGGTTTGGGTCTGAGTCCTTCAGACTGGCCCCACAGGCTGATGCAGGGGCTCTGCCCTCCTCCCTATGCAGGCTGGTGGACAAGTGATTCATGTCACAAGAGGGGAAATGCAAGAGCAGAGCAGAAATGAATCACCCTCCACCACAGGTCATTTAATTCATCCTCCCTCCAGGAGGCAAGTGCTTTTGCACACTAATTAGATAGTTCATCCTTAATGGCAGCTACATGATCTTTTTCCTTCCTTCCTTCCAGCTTTCAGCAAAATGGCATAAAACCTGGTGGATGTTTAAAAGGAAAAGGAGCAGTGCTACCCTGGAACCAGCCCCATGTGCCATATGGCTGAGACAGGGCAGTTGCAAAATCCCGCAACGTGCTTGCTGCATGCCTTGTCTACACTGTAGTGCTCTCTCTGCTCACTGCCTCCTCTGCCCTAGTTCCCAGACTTTGGGGTATAATTATAGCAAAACAGCAACTGAAGCTGGTTTAAAAAAGATGGTCTTTTTCCATGGAAAAAAAACCACTGAACAGAATAACAACAAAAAAAAAAATTCTTGGCAATGTGTTAATTTTTTTTCTCTCGCTCTCTTTTTTAATTTTTTTTTCAATAAAAGAGAACAGAAAATGTTCTATCTTCTCCCCCCTCCCTGTGCACCTGTTTTTGGGAGAAAGTGAGGAGGAAAGAGAAGGGAAAAACCCTATGTTTTCAAGCTTGTTGCTTTCAAAAGTATTAAAACATTTCTACCAAAGCTGACATTTTCTAAGGAAATTCTCATTTTACCTGAAAATCCCCTTTGAATTCAGGAAAGTACAACTGCTTGTCAGAACAAAAAGAAGAAGAAGATAAAAAAGCCTGGTTTTTAACTTTCCTCCCCAAAGCTATTGCAAGGTGGCACTGAAAACACAGACACTTGTGGGTGAGGAGCCTTAGAAAGCAGATTGTGCAGCCTGGGAGGTGAGGAGTATTTTCCCTATGGATAAGATCTGCTGAAGCATTACCACCATGGTGAGACTTCTGTGTGGGGGCTGGCAAGGCTCAACCTTTATGATTTCAACCACATTTTGTTAAATTAAGCACATGGGGATTTTGGGGCCGAGTCAGGGTCCTCATGACTGCTTGAACTTCAGTCTGGGAGGTTGCAAAGCCAACAGGGTCCATCCAGAAGCTCACATGGGATGAAGAGGCTGCAGGACCTCACTCCTGCTGAAAGACACCAAGAAATGCCCAGGCATAGATCTGGTGGGAGGAAGGCAGGTATAGCCTCATGGGTATGAAAAATACCCTGATTTCCCTGAATAAAGGGTGTCTGAGCAGCACTGTATGATCCACACAAGGTTTTGAGACCCCTTCAAGGAGCGTTCGCTGCTGCAGAAGGAATCAGTCACCTCGGACTCGGGTCTATTCACTGCTAATGCTGGGTGCCAACCCATTCCTTGCCACGAAAAGGCACGGAGTGGCTGGCTCTTTCTCTGCCATCTCCTTCCCTTCCCTTCCCTCTCTTGCTGGTGGTGATCTCCCCCCCATGGAGGAGATCTCCGCCCACCCCGGGCTACATTTACGCTTCTACCAAAGTGATGAATTTACTGTGGGATAAAATGAAGAATGCAGAGAACTGGAGGCCAAATCTCTCCTGCATGAGCCATGCCCTTGCAGGAGAGGACACAACGTTTCCCCCCACCTTCGGCTGGGAGATAGGTGAGTGTCCAACCCTAAACCCAGCACCACCAAACCTCACTGCTCAGAGGCCCCATCGCCTCCCCCCAGGTGTGGGCTTAGGATGACAAGAGCCTTGTGGTGCAAACAAGGCTTCTTGCAAAGGCTTCCCCCAGCAGCTCCCACACTTGGGAGCACAATCTCACTCTCAGTGCCCCCATCTATCTGCCTCGAGTCCTGCCCTGCCTTTGATAGATGATTTTCATTAACATTTCCCTGCTGAGGCTCCCACCGCAGCGGCTGTGCCAATGACACAGCGTGAGAGCTCACAGAGGGGTAGATGACAAGTGATGGAATGCTGCTGGTCAGGCCAGAGAAACGGTTTTTTGGGACTGCCCAGTGCTGTCCTGTGACTGCTTGGGTGGGACTAATACCAGCCTGTCCACAGAGCAGTCTCAGATGGGAGAGGGAGGGGTCATTCTGTTCCAGCTCCGGCTGTGTCCTGCCTCAATCCTTCCCTGGTTGATCTGATGCCTCTTCTTCACTGTGGGGATTGTCTGTAAATCCCCTGGGGATGATTAATGCCCTGCTGCCTGCACATGCCCTGCATTTCTAATGTCCTTCTGCCCTCCACAGACAGAGGATGCACTGCTGCCTCTGGGTCACTTGGAGGGGTTGTTGTTCCCTGAGGAATGAAGTGTTTTACAGCATTTGATTTGGTTTATTCTCAGTTTTGGTGTCACCAATTCATCCCATTCCAATGAGAACAATCAGCCATTATAATAATCTCCCCAGGGAAGAGTTGGATTCCCTGATGTTGCACACATTTAAGATTCAGTTTGGGCCATCTTTTGCCAAGAAAGGTTGAACCCGCTCATCCTTTAAGTCCCTTGCAACCTGGTATTCTGTGGTTCTATAAAATTATCCTCTTAGAAAAAAGCAGTAGGTGAAAACACTGCGCCAAAATAGACTTCTTTTTTCTTTTTTTTCTTTTGCTTTTCCTCAAGGGGCTGCCAAGGAAAGCCTGTATCTCTGCATAAAAACCTTTCGGCTGGAACATTTGGAAGTCAAAAGAACCCTACCAAGAAGGTGCAGAGAATGTGTTTAGGAAATCAGTCAAGAGCCTGTGAGGTCACAAAGGGCCCCTGAGCCACACCGAGGCACAAAGGAAATGCAACAGCAAAACCCCAGCCTGTGTTACAACACCCTCTTCAATTGCTTAGCACCCGTGTCTGACATTTCACACCTGAGCCTGAGCCCTCCAGCTGAACGGGAGGAAAAAGCCTTTCAGTGGGATTACAGCTCCTAAAAGGCTGATTAGCTCACACCCCCAGGCTTTGATCCAGACCTTCCCCGGCCTCCCGGGAGACAGGCTCCCTAAAGAGCCATCTCTCCCCTGGTGGGCATCCTGCAGGTGTCACATCTTGTGTCACCAACACTGCTGCACACACGCTGCTTGCTCCCTGAGGACGAGCTCCAGAAATGCCAGCACAAAGGCAGGATTCCACAGGTTGAAGCAAACCCATTTGGGAACGTGCACCTGGATTGGACATGAGCTGTGCTGACCACAGGAGTGGCCCCTGCTCCATCCGTGGTAAGCACTCCCAGCTGACAGCCTTGGCCTTGCACGTTCCACACTGAGAGCCATCTCAAAAATTAAAAGGCTAAAGCTCTTCCCTGGGAAGTTTTGTTTCTGAAACTTCCAAAAGTGGCATCAGTTTTTGTAATACCCAGATTTCTTTCCATTTCTCTACTACAGCGGTGTCTTGGCAGCATAGCAAAGAGCCCCTGAATCCCCCTGGAAAAGCAAAAGGAGAGAGATAGAAGTAAAAAAGGGGCTGGTGGTAGGGCAGGAGGGTCTGACATTTTTTCCCTGATCCAGAAAACTCTGATTCCCTCTGACCTTGTTAGGAGGCTGGAAGCTGCTGTTTAGTCAGAGCTGTCAGACAGTGGTGCTGGCAGGAGATGGATGAGCTGTGATGTGGCTCTGCAGAAGGTGCTGTGGAGACAAGCTGCTTTGAGGAGCAGCTTGGGGAGAAGGCAGCAGGAGAAGGCTGAGGCAGGACCGAAATGCCTGGGAAGGACTGCCTGGCATAGCTGTGTCCAAGAGACAAACGCTTGGGGCTCCTCAAACGGCCACCAAGACAGCCGAGCTCTGGGAAATCTTCCGGCTGAGCTGACAGCTTAGCTCTGAGGGGTCGTGGGACCTGCCCTTTGTGCCTCAGGATCTTGATCCTGTCTCCTGCAAGGTGCTGAAAGGCCTGTGGTTGTAGTCCCCAGTCATCCATCTGGGCTGTTTGAAGAGAAGGGAGATGGGTCCTGCAGCACTTCCCAGCAGGACCCCACCGCGCTGCCCACTGCCAAACCTTTATCCCAAACACCAGCATCGCCAGGCAAACCCACGAGACAAAGATGCTGAAAGTTTTATTGTCTACTGAGCAACATTAATTATGAATTTACTTTGACATTCACTGCACTCCTAGTGCCAAGGATGTGATTTCCCCCTGCCCTGGCCTTGGGTACAATGCTGCCACTGCTCTGATGCAAATCTGGAGGTTGCTTTATTGCTGTCCTGTGATCGCTCTGAAGACATCTGACCCTGCCATTCGCAGCTCTGCAGTGATGCTCTTGTCACACTGCTGGTCTTTGCAGGACATCTGTAGCTGCCCTGACACAAGCCCAAAGGACTCAGTGGTCAGGGACAGTGTGTGCTCCCTGAATCGTCACTGACGTGTCTGAACTCTTTTGTGTGGCCGTTTCTGAAGCTGAGGCTTGACTTTGTTTATACCAGATGTTCACAGGCTTTGCCCTGTCAGTGTCCCCAGTCTGTTCTGGTCAGGAGAAGACCTCCTGCATGGACACTTCCTAGGTGGGAGAGCGAGTGCTGACAGAAGTGTGCTTTGGGAAATGAGAAAAATATTTGCCTCTTTTGTATTCAGAGCACGCACAGCCCCTTCCCACCCCCAGGACCTCCTGCTGCAGAGAGAGCCCTCAGTCCACATCTGAGGCAGCCTAAAAAGCTGCAGCTGTGGTCCTGCACCAGGTTCTGTGCTGGCACATCAGTGGGGTAGACATTCCAGCTGAGAAGTAAGAGAAATCTCTGGCTAACACCTGCCCTGGGATTTGGGAGATTTGCTCCCCGATGTGCCAAAGGCTCCCAGTCACTTAACCCCTCAGCTCCTGGTCTGTAACAGAGGTATTGGTGTGCCCATCCTTCTCTGCCTGGAGAACTGTGAGAGATGCTGAGGCAGCAGCCAGAGGGGCAGCCTGAGCAGCCTGGCAGAAGGAGACAGCACGTGCCCGAGACTTTTTTCCTGCAATGCTCTCATAGGGTAAAATTCAGCCCCAAACTGCTCAGAGGTGATCAAGCCTTGGCTCAATCTCATGTGATCCCTGCAGCTTGGTTTGTTGGTATTTTCTGTTTGGCCTCTCACTAACACAAACACAGGGCTCCTGCCAGATGTTTTCAGTTGGGAAGCCGTATTTCCAAGAGGGTGGGATATGTGGTCCCTCAGTTTCACAGTCAGGATTTTGCTGAACAAGGAGACCACGTCTGTACCAGTTAATAAAAGGGGCTAAGAGCAGTTGTGTGGTCAGATGGCCCAACCCAGGCCTATAAACTAATCCCCCTTCTCCTCTCCAAATCCTAACCAGGGTGGCCTCAGCCATGCTGACAGCTGGGGCTGGTCCCTGCCCCGTGACAGCCCTTGAAGAGTCCCCAGGCCCTCTCTGGGAGAGGAGGACGCCGTGCCAAGGAGCTTGATGACAATTTAACAGTACGGACCATTGTGAAAGCCTGGTGCCTGGCTTAGTGCAGAATTATGAGTGTTGCCTTAGAGATTTTGGGCTCCCCATTGGTGCCTGTCCTCTCGTGACACAGAGGTCCTGAAGTGGGCACACCCAAGCACGAACCAAGCCTTGGGGTCCCACCTTTTAACCCCGTTTTGTAGGTCTGCCTAGAATTCCTGTGTCACAGAGCAGCAGGATGCAAACCTTTTATCCTGGCAGAGTGCAATGCAAAGAGATGGTGTAACTCCACTGACTTTGCATCCCACTCCCAGCAGGTTCAGACTGCAGGACCAGGGGCTGTCACACACAGTCCAGGAGCTGGATTGAGTCCGCCAAACACTTCCATAAAACTCTGCCTCCCAGCTCAGGGTGCAGAGCTCTGCTCCACAGCTCCTGGTCTCTTCTGCTTTATATCCTCTCTCCTTTCTACTTGAGAGGTGTTATTTTCCCTTGCTCAAGGCATCCACAATAGGCTTTGGAGGGTTTATTCAGGATACCCAGGATGCACAGCCAGTGTACAAATTGCCTGACTCACAGACTCACAGAATGGTTTGGGTTGGAAGGGACCTTAAGATCATCTTATTCCCAACCTCTGCCATGGGCAGGGGCACCTTCCACTAGACCATGTTACTCAAATGTGTGCAAATTTACCCAAAATGCCCCTCCTCTCTCAGGGTCATGGGACAGGCACTTTGCTGTTCCGCTCCGCTCATCCAGCAACTGTTTTTTCCAGGAGAATCTTGGATGGATGTGGCCAGGAAAATCTGAATGCAGCGAAATCCAAACAGAGATGGGCACCTCTTGGAGTGCTTTATAACCCATTTGCTCAGCTCAGAGGGGCACGAGCTGCAGGACAGCAAAGAACAGGGATCTTGATGTCTCTCTTGGATCAGATACAGACAGTAGCCTGTCTGGTTACAGAGAGCACTTTCTTTGATTAAAAGCTAATAAATATTCATCTCTCTCCTCCCCTGCCGTCCCTCCCAAATCCCCAGAGACAAAACTTAGACAAGCAAAACTGGTTCATTTGTGATGTATTCCAGTGCATTGCTCCAAAACACTTGGAATCCTTCCAGACAACAGTGAGTGGCTGCAAGGGCTATGGATCACCAAGGAAAGGGCCAACACTTTGCATTCACTTAAAACAAGGCTCAGGTCATAAAGGACATGCTCATTATTAATGGTGGGTGTTGGGAAGCAAAGCATAAAGTGCACACAGATCCTTATCCCCAGCTAATTCCTCAGTAAATTGGCAAAGATACATCACTGCCTGCAGAGCAGGAGACAGAGAGGAATTAGACGTTGAGGAGAGCTCAGTTCCCCAGGAATACAGATGTGCCATCAGCTGATGAAAACTACGGTGAGGAGCAAGGGAAGAAGATATATCAGTGGTGAAGGCTGTCTCCTTTTAAGGCAAGGAAAACTAAACTCTCACCAGGAAAGAACAGATCCAAACAGATGGAGAGATCGTAGCCAGTGTAACAGTGCAGGGCCCGCTGAGCCGACGCTGGTGAAACACAGACTGCCAAACCAAGCCACTGTCACCCAGGAGATCAGAGGAGCCAGGGGCTTATTCACCACAGAGAGATTGCTGGAGAATACCAGTGCTGGAACAGAAATATGGAATAGATGCAACATTGTGCTGTCTCAACACAGATTTAAGCCACAGCCCTGCAGGGGAAGTCCCCTGGGGGCACTAGATTGTGGATGGAGAAGAGCTTCCCAGCTCTGGATGGAAGCTTATCCCATAGTTATCTCTGAAGTTGCTATAACCCTGTGTTTTTCCACCTCTTAGCTTCCAGTTGCGGTGTAGAGCATTATTTCTTGGGGAAGGGCTGCCTTCAGCCTGTATTCGTAAGGGGTCCAGAAGTGATCACACAATTATCGGTAAAATAGTAAGATTAGGATAATAATTGATATATAAATAGTAGTCACATATATCAGTTATAATTTATATTAATAAATTTTATTAATAATTTCTAAGTATAATTATTATTTCTTACGATTATTGCATCCAAGAACCTGCATCCTTCCTGCATCCTGGGAAAGTGGTGCTGGGACCCCAGGCTTGGTCTCTGCTCAGAGTGAGCAGTAGCATGTTATCCATGTGCTTCTGCAGCCCACCAGCCCTGCACAGCACTGAGCTGGATGCAGCCCCACCAGCATCACAGAGCTCAGCTGCCCAGAGACAAACCTCCACCCCACGATGTCCGTGCTGTTTAAGCACAAACAAGCCTGCGTTTGCTGCCTGGCCCTGCAGAAACCAATCTCTTGTGCCTCTCCTTCACTGCTCAGGCTTCAAGCTAGAGGCTGACAGCAGAAGTGGGTAGAAGATGAAGTATTGCAATTTTCCAGCTTCTCTTATGGCATCCCCCAGCTTTGCGGGGGCTGTTGGGCAAACAAGAAGCAAGCAGCTCCATGGCTGTATTTCAGCTGGCACGAGCACTGCAGAGCCCATATCGTGGGCCATTTTCTCTGCTGAGCTGGGATTTGTTTGGCACATCCCTGGGGTGGGTCCTGAGGGAGCCCAGAGCTGCTCTCTGATCCTCCAGCTGAGTCCCAGCCGGGCCCTGCTGAGCCATCTCTGGCATGGGGGAACGCAGCTGAGTGGAGCTGAGCCTTGTCTCAAAAACAGGTCAGGTGATCAAGGCAATGGAGCAGGAAACAAAACAGTGAGAAACTGAGGGTCTTCATCATTGAATGGAAAATCCCTCCCCAGAGACAGTATCCAAACACCCAGATGATACTGGAGAGCACAAAGGCACCACATGGCAAAGGGACTCTGGTCCTCAATTTGCAGAGACGCAGGCTCTGGGGTAAGAGCAGGATGCTTTACTTAAAAAAAAAAAAGAGAGAAAAAAAGGGAAAAAAACCTGCAAAAGAAACCACAAAAAACCCCTGCCCTTTCAGAGAGCTTCCCAAGGAAATGGGATGCTTGCAGTGATGCCCACATACATAATCCCATTTTCCAGAGCCCTCATGTTCCCTTTGCCCACATGAGCTGAAAGAGCTCTCAAGGACAGCAACAGCCCCATGAAATGCATGGCCACGCCATCATTTTGGGATTTAGAAAGATAAGTGGGAAAACCACAGACTTTGTTTTTTGCTACTGTCAGAGTTCACTGTTTCAAACCCTTTTCCACATTTACTTCCCTTTCCTGCATGGGGTCAGTCAGATTTCAGCACTTTTAGACCACTGGTAGCTTCTCTTCATAGGGGTGTCCTACAGCACAGACCTCAGGACTCTTGGAGATGCTCTGCACGTTTCAGGCACTCAAGGGTGGGCCAGATTTGCTGCACCAGGCAGAAAATCGGGTACATTGGCAAATTTGTGCTTTTCATTTCCTCTGTGTAGCCCATGTTAACAGGCTGGCAAACTCTCTTACACCTTTGCAGGACTCTCCTTGGTGAGGCAGAAGAAAACCTTGGAGCAAACTCAAGAAAAGCACTAAAGGCCCCTCTAGGGCTGCCAGAATGGGTGCAGTTAAACTTCATGCTTGACTTCATCTTCAAGGTCCTCTTGCCATGGCAGCTCAGCAGGAGATAACAAGGAGAATCCTTCAGTAAATCTAGCAGGGGAAAAAGATTTGAGGGGGAAAAAAATGCTGTATCATCTCCTAGCTAACATCTTTTGTGTGGAGCCTAAATGTGCACATAGGTAGGTGTGCATGTATATACATACATATTTATATTTATATTTATATATATATTTTTTTTTATATATATATGTGTGTGTCTGTGTCTGTGTATGTATGTCATATTCCAGGCTGTTAGGCAGGTCAGATTAGTTCATATGAGTAATTTGCACAGCTTTGCTTAACACAAAATACTGTGCTCATGCACAAGCTTTAAAAAAAAAAATATATATATATATATAGCTNTGGGGGGGAAAAAAATGCTGTATCATCTCCTAGCTAACATCTTTTGTGTGGAGCCTAAATGTGCACATAGGTAGGTGTGCATGTATATACATACATATTTATATTTATATTTATATATATATTTTTTTTTATATATATATGTGTGTGTCTGTGTCTGTGTATGTATGTCATATTCCAGGCTGTTAGGCAGGTCAGATTAGTTCATATGAGTAATTTGCACAGCTTTGCTTAACACAAAATACTGTGCTCATGCACAAGCTTTAAAAAAAAAAATATATATATATATATAGCTTTTGATAGGCAAAAGTTAATCTTGGATGGGGACAATTTGCTGAAATATTCTGTAAATGTCCCAGATGTATTTTTGCATTTGTCTGTTGTTGCGCAAGACCCTGGCTATGGTCCTTTTGTGTTCAGAAGGTTCAGACTTCATAAATAGTGTGGTTTAATGCACAATTGTTAATGCACTTATTCAGGATTTAAACCAGCACCAGAATCTGACCCACTGCATCTATATGCAAATACACTCTCAAAAGTACTGTGCAGAAAGTGACCTGCTTCCACTAATGCCCAGATAATGAGGAAATGAGGATTTATGCCACCAGAGACACTCCCCCCTTGGAGCACATCTTCTGAGACATTCAGTCAAGGAATCGCTTCAGCACAGCCTCCAGAGGGAAGCCTGATCATTAAAAAATGACATTTCTGTGCCGTGTGATGAATGACAATTGAGCTGGCAGCTCAGCTTTCATCCAGGCCGACGATTCATCCCACCAGGGCACCGATGTCAAGAGAAACAATCCCTTCCATTTAGGGTTTGGGCCAGGCTTCAAATGCAGGCACTGAGGGTGAGAGCTTGGTTTGCTGGGAGTCCCAGGCTCTGTTGCAGCACATCCTCAAAACCCTTCCACAGACATCCCATGGTTTATCTCCCCTGAGCGTCTTTTCACTGCTCCCGAAGCAGGTGTGCCCCAGGCTATCACAGGTCCTGCCAGTGTCAAATCCAAAACCACAAACCACTGCCCCTTTGCACCCGAACCAACTCTTCTTGAAGGCAGATCAGGGTGTCCTGCTCAAAATCTGTGTGTCCCTCACACCAGGCCTGACACACCCAGAAGGGCAATGATTTGATACAGATCCCAGCTAGGAAACACAATCATTCCCCAAGCCCGGATTGCTTGAGAGATGAGGATAAGTTTATCCTTCACAAGGGAAAAAGTTGGAGCACTGTCATGTTCATGTTTCCCTTCAGTGGCAAAGCTGGGGCTTCCACAAGTGATGAGCTGGAAGCCAGGGTGGGACAGGAGCCACCCAGGGAAAGACATCTGGGCTGATGTTGTCTTTCTGAACACCTCCCGTGGGACTCCCGCTAGAGACAACGGGGGAAAAACGGATCCCTGCAAAGATCCCTCCACTTTCTTCTGCTTTGGTGCCTATTTTAGATGAGAAGAGTCACACTTTGGGATGGAGTTTCACATAAAAAGGGTTGAGGACACCAATTCCAAGGCAGAGCTTGTACCTACCTCAAAGGTGACTACGCCTGCAAATCTCACCTCAGGCTCTGAAGGTCCTTGTCCCATTTTGGAGGCCCATCTAAATTCCTCACCAAATCCAAGAACCAGCTGATTCTCTTCTTGTGTTTCACCACAGCTGGGGCCCACCAAACTTGCTTTTCACCCCAGCAATTCCTCTTCGTGTCCCTGCACATCGAACAGCGCCGAGCTGCCACCAGACACTCCAAGTGCTGATGTCATAACCAGCCTTGTCTCACTCCCTAGGCAGGACCAGTCCATCCACCCAAAGAGTAAGACACATGAAAGTGGGAGGAAAGGGGGAAATCCAGCTGTAGTAATTCTGGAATGCCTGCAAAAAATAAAAACATGAAACCTATGTACCTGGATTATTTAAGACATTCTTATCCAGTTTATTTCTGCTTTCTTTCCATTGCAGCTGGAGGTGCTGGATCCCATCATGTTTGACAGCATGCAGAGCAAGGTCTGCACTGTCCCAGGAAATTTCTTTATTGTCAATACATTGCAGACCCCCTTGGAGATTCCTGGGGTGCTTAACTCAGCCAAAGAGTGATATATTGAAGAGTTCTACATTCTTTAATTGCAGGTCAGCAAGAAAAAAAAAAAAAACAAGCCTGTAGCCACCAAAGCTCTCAGTCACTTTGAAATGGAAAATTTCCCCCTTTGCACAATCTCCCAAGTATGGCATGTGGCCTAATTCTGTAATCACAGAATAGATCCGAATTGCTTCAAAGGAGCTGTTGTGTTCCAGCAGGTGCATAATAAGTTTACAGTATCAGCTAATTGCACTGTTATATAAAGGTTCAGAATGACTTTTGAAACCAACAGACAGACCTTCTAGGTATCAAACATTTATTGTTTAGTTTGGGGAATTTTTTATTAATACCTCATCATGAAGGCAACCTGAGCTTTCTCCATCCTTCCAGAGAGGATATAAATGTTAATACTGTGCAGAAAGTGCTGGGCTTGATACTGAGCTGGTGCACATCATCTCTATTGACCTCAGTGGGTCAGTTTAGATACCAGCAAAATCCAAATAACACATGCAAGTCAATGGCTCCGAGCCCACATTCACCAGAGCTGTGGGGACACCATCAAATGGGAATTACAATGGTTTGAGCAGCTACTGCCAACTGTTGACCATCTTGTGTCAGGCTGGTTTGAGCTCTCGTGTTCGTCCTCACTGGTGGGAATGATGTAGGAGCACACAGCTGAAGGGGACATCTGGTCTGTCACAGCAGCTCAGTTGTGCCTTTACAGCCCTTACCCACAAAGGACAGGGAAATAAAGATGAGTTTGCCACAAAGAGCCTCTTCCTGTTTACCTCTCTCATGGATGAGACTCTTGATAGCTCTGGGTCTCACAGTTATGAAAAAAAACAGTTTCCATTTAGAAAGCAGCATCAGGGCCAGTTTCACTCAAAACGTGGGCACTGCTTCATCGTGCAGCCTCAGGATTAATGAGCAGAATGCAGCAGAATCAGTGAATGCAGAAGGCCCTGGCAGGATTCATAGATGGGGTGAGAGACAGCTTCCTAAACAATTTCCTGCCTGGCTACCCACATGTAGAAAGTTCCCTGTCCGGCAGGTACCTGGGCCTTACATTCAAAAGAACCGGAATTCCTTCCCAAGCCTGAGTTCGTTTCCTCTCCTGTGATTTGGCCCACCCAATGCACATCCAAAATCCAACCCCATTAGCCCCCATCTCTTAACACCTCACAGGGCACTTGCCTGCTGCAGCTACTGCCTGTCCTGGCAGTAAAGGAAGGTGCAATCAGGAATCACCCCATCCACCTCCTCAAAGCTGCTGTGATGTGAAGCCAGCACGATGGGGGGGCCCTCTGGTCCAGAGCACACATTTGCACTTCGTTATCAGCTGTTCACCCTTCAGAGAGCAGCTGGGATTCCCCAGCTGCAATGGGACTTCCGTGGAGCTGTAACTTTCTAAACTCAGCTCAGCCTTTCAGGAAGAGATTTCTAATTTTATCCAGGCCATTCATCCACCCTTAATTTGCAACAACAACCAGAAAAAAAAAAAAAAGAAAAGAAAAGAAAAAGAAAAAGAAGCTGTTTCAGGGTTATTATTAACTATTGGCCAAGACAGAATGAACTCCAGGCTTGGCTGACTCCCTCTTTGGTAGAGAACAAGTGCACAGACAGCAGACACATTGCTGGTTTGTTTCCCAAGCATTTGTGCTCCCTTGTGAGGATGTCTGAAAGCCAAAGCAGAAGGAGAACCTTTATTTCACAGGTGTAGCTGCATTGTCCAGGCTCCACCTCAGCCAGCTGGGTTTGGAGACTTTGGCCAGCCCTCAGTGCTCAGCTTTGCTCCCCTTCCACACGCTCAAAATGCCCTTGCCCTGCAAAAATGAGTGGGAAAAGTCCCCAGTGGCTTCACTCAGGCTCTGAGATCAGACCTCAGACACAGCAAGGAGTGTTTTTTTCACCATGAGCTTGTGAGGTTCGTGTGTCCCCACTCCCCCCAAACACTCACCGAGAGCACAATTCCTTGCAGTACAGAAGGACATATTCAAACCACTCCATCCAGCACATGAGATAATCCTGGGCCTTGGTTTGGGGCCAAGGAAGCGACGTTTTAGTCCTCCCCAGCACTGCTTGCAAGGGCAGAGTTGAATTCCCTGAGCTGGATACCTAGAGGCAGTCAGGAGAGGATCCCCAGCCACACCCTCATATCCAGCTATGCCATTATTCAGTCTGCCTGTGACATGTTGGCCAGAGGTGATTAATCACAAGTGTTCAGCCATGAGAAGTCTTTTTAATAAAACAGCTAAAGTAACAAATAATAGCAGAAAGAAAAGTCAAGAAATCCACATCCTTATTAGCTGGCGTTGGAGCCCAAGGATTCAAGAAAACCCAAATTATCTTAACCACAAAATATTGCAAAGGTTGTTACCTTTTCCCTAAAGTCTCCTAAAAAAAACCCCAGTTATTCTTATGCCCGTTGTTGTAGGATCTGCCACATACTTCACAGTTTTGAATTTGATGAGATGGAGGTTTCATCTAGATTGAGCTTTTAGAATATAACAAATACCCCAAGAGAGGGAGCCTACAATATAATATTTAAAATGCACTGATCCAAGGGCACAACAATTTATCTCGGAGAAATTGATGTAGAGCTCCCTTGATTTTCTGTAATTTTGTAATTCAGGTTGCCCTCAACTGATTATCACACTTTAGAAAATGTGTACCTATTTACTACAAACATAAAACCCAATGCAATTTTAAGTTATTTTTTCCATACAGCTGCAAGAGTTTGTCTGTGATCAATTTTTGATAGTACTACTTCTCCTTAAATTCACCCTGGAAAAAAAGTTCTTGCTAATGCATCAGGTATCCTATTGCTCCACCTGCTCTTGTTTGCATCAAGAGAGGACCCAGACAGCACCCAAGCATAAATCAATTTGCACCCAACATCTACCCAAGAACCTCATCCCAGAGCTTCCTACCAGCAAATGAGAGGGAGGACAAATCAGGTCCTGGAAAAATACACCCTGGATTTGTGAGTATGCAAAGCTGTGGGGCCTGGGGACTTCCATGGTAACTCTGTGTATAAACAGGACCAAACAGCTTGAAGTAGCTGCTTTCCTTGCAAGGCGGATGAACAAAGTATCTCTGTAGCTTGGCCAGCACAGCAAGCTCCAGCCAAATGTAAATAGCCTGCGGGGCTTTTTGGCACTTTGCACTCTATTTTGCATACAGCTGGTAATGTTTTAAAGGCCAGGCCCAGCCAAGGGTAATGCTTCCAAGAACAGAGCAGGAAACAGTTTGTGTACAGAAAAGAGTCCCGGGAGAAATCAGTGAAATCTTAAGGCCTTTTGTGTTTCTTTCTCCCTCCCCAAATCAATCAAATAATTTTTATGTTAAAAATTTCCAGAGATCCAGGTAGATGCGGCCGCCTCGCTCCGTGCTCTGGGTGCTCAGTGGGAAAGGGAATATCTTGGCTCCTGCAGGCACATAAACACTTGCTGTGTGTAGGCAAGTCCTGCTGGGCACATCCACGACGTCTTTCGGGGCAGAATTTCTGGAGCTGGGTGGCAGGAGTGCCAAGCATGAGAGAAGGCACCAAGGGAGGAGGAAGTTTGTACCAAAGCATCTGGTGACACTCCTTGAGTCTTCCACGGGAACAACACTGAGGAAATACCACGATGTTTCCAACTGTCTGCATATCACTCAGTGTTTTGGTGAAAATCAGCAGGGACCTAGGGCTTGGGATGGGTTGGTGTGACGGAGTGAGGCAGTCACTACTAAAATGCTACTAAACCCCTGCTCTCCAGGGGCTTGTCCTTGCAGGTGGGATGGGATTTCCTGCTTGATGGAATGCTGAGGAACTGGGACTCCACTATTTTGTTTGTCTTATGACCTCAACATCCACTATGTAGGCCATGAAAAGGACAAATCTGGCTCTCCTGCAGCCTCTCCTCTGCTCCTGTGTGCAGAGGGCTGGGGAGGGGATGGAGATGGATTGGGCAGAGCAGAACCACACTGAGCACGCAAGGCTGAAGCAGGCAGTCACAAAGATTAATATTGCAGCAGAAATTTTGTCATCATGTGTTTAAAATCATGGTGCACCAGCACACACATTTTGCCCACCTGGTCCTCTGGTTTCAACCTCCTTGTGTGTGAACACATTCGTAAGTCAGGACCATAATGTCCTAGAGGGAGACTGTCCTTCTGTTAGCTGTCCCAGTCACTTGATTATTCAGGGTTGAGAGATGAGTGCTGGCTGACTTAGCAGCAGCCGTCAAAGCTGGCAGCAAAAGGGAATATATGTCAATAACTCAGAAAAGACAAGAGACAACTTGGAGAGGAGTCATTGCTACACCCACACGAAGTGAAATCGAAAGCCCTGTTTATCATAATTTAGTGTCCTTTCTTTTACATCTTACAGATGTCTGTCCTTCCACAGGTAATTCATATGTGCAAAGCCACATCACTGCCCTGCAGACAGGGCTGGAGCACAATGGAAGGGTCACGCTGCTGAGGGACCCCAGGGGACAGACGGGGGACTGTGCTGATGGCTCTTGGCACAAAGGGCTGTGCTTTCATGTCTTTGTGCTGCGGCTGCACATGGTGGGCCAGCCAGGGAACAGAGAAATGGGGGGGAAACAGAGTTGGGATCTATAATGAAAACCATGCATTTGACCCCTCTGGCTGGGGACACAGGCGAAATCTCATTGTTGGCTTTAAAGCTGACAGAATCGTGCCCTCTCCCCTCAGTGCTTAGTCCCTTTCCCTCTGACTGGGTTTGACACATAGGTGTTGGACCTTCCATGGGCTGCAGAAGCCCTGGTACTGCCACATTTCAAGGAACCAAACTGTCTTTGGTCACAGGGACATGATGATACACAAGCATTTGGCAAATCCCTTCCTTCCGGAGCAGGTACCCATGGGCTGCACCAGTTATGGTTCAAGATCTCAGCAGGCTGCTGAGCAGGTCTTATCCCAAACTGCTGAGAGAGGCTGGGCTTAGCCCTAGGCAAGGGCCTGCAGTGCCATTTGGCTTGAACCTGTACGAAGCCAACATAAAGCTCAGTCGTCCCTCACCCATGCCAGAAGAATTTTTGCCTGGATGTCTCCAGGGAGCTCCAGTGCTGCCCAGGGTGGGCTGCAATATCAGAATTCATCCCTTTGCTGGTCTCAGGGAATGGAGGTGGGGTGGCCTTGCAAGACAGGCAAGCACAAACAGCTAAAAAAGCAAGATAAATATGGGACATAAATATGTGATGGTGTAGGAGGCGGTACCATAAACTTATTTTATCGCCACTTGTCTGCAAAGGCCAACATAACTCACTCCCTTTGCCTCGCTCTGTCATTCGTGAATAACGAGATGGCCCAAACACATGCCAGGAAAAACCTCCTCATGTCCCACACCTGGGTAGCGAAATAAAGGAATGGGGATTTTTAATAATGATCAGTGCCCTGCTCTCCATGTCGTGCATACCTGATGTGGTTTGTGCTGATTGCCAATACAACCTGGATCATTCGTGGTAGTTCCTACCCAGCTGGCCTCTGACTTAGCCCCTCTCCTAGGAGTCCTTCAGGAGTGATACGAGTACAGCAGAGCTCAGATTCTGCAGGCAGAGGGTCACAGTGTCTCATAAACAGCTCCCAGCCAGTGCAGCCCCTGCTGAGGGCTGAGCAGGTTTCTGAGCCAGCACAGTGGCAATCCCTGTCCTGGGGCTGAATTAGCCCATCCTGCCTCTCTGTGGGGCTTTTGGCTCACCACAAGCCATACAGGAGTACTCACTGGGCCAGGCTATGCCCAGAGGTGCTGAAAAGGGCTTGGCCTGTGCCTGCAGTGGGAGCAGGGAATCTGCCTCGTGGTTTTAGAGAATTGCAAACACTGTGCTAGTCACGCTGGCAGATGAGAAATTAGTATTTACTACCCTTTAGCTGAAAATCATCTTCTTCCCACCTGCCCCAGAGGACTGTCAATACAGGTGGTGTTCTCCTCCCTCCCTGCCCTGGCCAGCCACATCCCCAGAGCCTGCTCCAGCCTCTGCATGAGCCGACATCCACTAGGAAATGTGACAGGCATGTGTGGGATTGACTGTGCCAGAGCCAGAGGGGACAGAGATGGGTCAGGCTCGTGGATGTGCAAAGCCACAGAGAGGTTCCTGGTGCCTGTGGTGGGGCTGCACTCCCCAGCCCGTTGCTCTGGCACATGGATGTGTGGGCATGCCAGAGCCCACATCCACACAGCCTCTGACTCCCGAGGGGAAACCGCTTCAGAGACGGGATGGCTCTGCCCTGCGCTCGCAGCCCGGGCCTCGACAAGCAGGAAGGAGGCGTCAGAGCCAGAGTCACTCACCCTCTGCCAAAGGGCAAAGCAAGAACAAGACAGTGAAACAGGGGATAGGGGTCAGCAAAGAGAGCAGAGCCTTTTTCCAAATCCTGCAAGGGAAAACTGCTGCAATGCCATGCACAGGACATCGATGTGCAGGAGGTGCCTGCTGGATGAGGCACAGGCAGAGAGCTGGTCCCCAGCACTAATCCTCTTTCCTCCTGTTACAGCCTAGCACTTCTGAGCCACCACAGTCCCAGGGACAAAGGAAAGCAGGCGGTTCTTGCTGCTGTCCCACGAGTGGGTGACAGCAGCATTTCCCCAGCTTGCTCGGGCTGCATCACCTGCTCCATCTGGGCTGAGAGCTGGAAGCTGTAAATCAAGGTGTCCACTGGAAGTCGTAAGGGGATAAAGCATCCTCACTAAAATTTCTCTGACAAGTAGTCACAGCTGAGATATCACTTGATGAATGGCAGCAGAATTCCCAATGCAAGGTGATGGATTCTCTGTGGCTGTGAGCAGACTGAGCTCTGTTGAAGCTGACAGGGCTTTGGGACATCTGTCCCTCGAGCAGGTACGTGTGAGGACGTACCCAGCCACACACCCCTGGGATGTCCCCCTACACCCCTCAGCAGGAGCAGCACAGGTAGATTGTCTCTTCCAGTCACCTCCAGCCGGGGAGAGCCAACTTTGTCCTCAAGCCATCTGTCCTGGGGTGACTGTATGATATTGTATTCCAAATCATCTGCTCTATGCCCAGACATGAATCCTGTGTTTTTCTGTACCTTTGGAAGAGAAGGGGGAGGAAGGCAGTGGAATTCCTTCTGCGCTGTGTTCAGAAACAGAGGTAGCTGCTGGCTTCTTCTGCCCAGATGCTCCGCTTCTACAGCAGGGACGAGAAATGCATTTCTTTTGCTTTTTAGCTAGTTTTTTTGTCTGTTAGCTAAAGCACAGAGCCCTGGGACTTTGGTTTCTGCTTCTTCTCTTCTGGACTGTTCAGCAGCACCAGAACACACCGTGAGACCTTACACCTCGGCCCAGAGGGGCCCACGCTGAACCCCAGCTCCAGAGAGGAGAAAGCCACACCCACAAAGGACTCTGAAATCTACCCAGGTTCTCTCCACAGCTAGAGGTTTTATTATTTAGCATTATTCTTTTTCCATGTCTGCATGCACTTTGGTTGATAAAAAAGTAGTTTCTTTCACTTTTCCTCCGAGAAATATTTTTTCCAAACCTGGTGGGGGAAGGGCAGCTGAAACCTGCCTTCTTCGGAGGAGACGTTCCTTCCAGAGCGTTTCCCTTAATTTGTCTCACACAGGGACACCATCACACATAGAAGCATTAGTATTACTCCTATCTGGAGTACTTTTCTCTGCTCCACTTCATGGTCCATGTAGATAAAAAAGAAATAGGTAATTGCCTCATCTATCAAAGGTGCTTTCTCCAGAGCAGAGCCTACAAGCAGAGACAATAAAAATGGGCACCTCAAAATGGTTTGATCTCTTCAGACTGGTTCATAACAGATTGATAAATGTTAAAAAGTGGAGATGCGTGGACCATGATACCCACACCAAGTGCCAGGTGGTGGGGCTCACACTTTGTCAGATTATGTCCCTAGAACTGGAGCCAACACCACAGCTGAGCTCTGCCGTGGTGGGAAAGTTCCCAGGGGTGAGCCCAAGAGATACGGGAGAAAGTTCATGTCCTGGTAAAAGCCAAGCACCCCAAGGGTTATTTTCAGGATGGTGGGAATGTCCTCGGTCTCATGGAACAATCTCCGGCCAAATCAGGATGTGCAGCCACCCTGCAATAAATCCTCATCGCCATTTATAACATGATTATAAATATTACGGCAGGAACTGTAACAGAGAAATGGTCCCAGATATGGCTTGGAAAAAAATAATCAGGGCAGGGCTTTCCATTTCTCTTTGCTTTCCTGGAGATACCAGGAATTTCAATAAACATGGTACATCTCTGAGATATTCTGATCCTCTGCCTGCTGAGCAAGAGCCCTAAGAATTATTTGGGCTGTAAAGAAGTGAGGTTGTCATAGGCATCTTCCCTGAACTAAAGAATCGCATTTCAACTTCAAAACCACTTACAGTATCTCAAAAATAAAATGCAGGTGCCTAAATTCACTCAGCTGGAGCACATATTGGGTGGGGTTTACTTTGTTTGTTTGCTTTCTACCTTCACTTTTTTTCTCTGCCGCCTTCATGTGGCTCAGTGTCCTGTCTCTTAATCCTCCCTCTGGGGACATGTAGCTGGCACTGCCTGGACAGAGAGGTCCCACTAAGAACCAACTCTCACCCAGACAACTGTATCATGAGCCTGATCTACTCATGACACCAATATGCCCACATTGGTCTTATCAGGCCCGACACAGAACAGTCTCATCCATTGGGGAAGAAGATTTCTGAGAGGTGAGGCCCATCTTTCATCTCAAGACTTCAGTGCTCAGCAGATGTGCTTAATGGAAGAGGAATTTAGGCAAAAACACTTGCTTCTCACGAAAAAAAGCAGTATGTTTAAACCTCATTTGTTCTCGGGAAAGGTCCAGTGTCATTTCGTGACTGGCTGTGGGTGATGCATAACTCAAGCACGCTGGAAAACCAGTTTGGTTTGCACCAAGGGACAAAAATGTGCCTTACAACCAAGGGCTTTCCATCCATATCTGCTTTCTGCCAGGCCCAGACACAGAAGCTTGCTCAGCTGAGAAGGGGAGTGATAAAACAGCTTTGATGAGTGTCTGGCATCCAGTCAGGGTCAACACACTACAGCATGCTCTGGTGATGCTCTAGATACAACCTGCACTCGGCAGAAGTCTGTAATAAACACCACTGAAAGACAATCCCTCTCATTTCAGGGAGACTCTTCTCAAAGAAAGCAAAAAAAAAAAAATCCAGGAAGAAATCCACAGACTAAGATGACGCTTGGATCAGGTCCTGTGTTAGGTTCTATTAGCTGGAGCAGAGATCCAGGCTATGTTGGGGATGTCCAGACCCCCAGGTGAGGGATTTCTGAAGAGCCTGGAAGTCACTGCTTGAGTGCCATGAGCAGCATCTGGGAGCTACAAAAAGTTACAAAGCCTCCTAAACTCTCTTCTTTCTTCCTTTTTCTGGATCAGGACAAACTTTTTGGAGGACTGAACTGACCTTGTACATCCCTCCCTTATCCTTCCACTCTCACTATGCCCTTCCCTGGGTTTGGTACCAATCTACAGTGACAGCACACCATTTGAGTGAGGGGAAGGTGACATTTCCTAAGCACTGGGACTTTCTGAGGTTTGGTAGAGATGACAAACTTCATCAGGATGAAGGTCTGGGCTTTCTTGTGCATGACCTTAGAACAGGGGAGCACAAGAGACTCATATTCTTGGCAGAGGGGACATCAAGGTGAAATTGTTAGCTGGCACCAGGTCCTCAAATAGTCCCCAGTGGTGTGACAACCACCTCCTTGGGGAACACCAGGCTCTGCTGAGGGAGCTGAGATGTATGAACATCTAAACCAGGGGTCAGCTCAGGCACTCAGGAGGATCTCGTTGTGCTTCCCAGCAGGTGATGCTCAAGAATGACATCCTTCTGACAGACACTGAGTTGGACCTGTAATCCAAAATCTGGCACTGCTACAGAAACTGCTACGCAGGAAAAAAAACCTCATGTGGCTGTTACCCTTTAGCACTTTGGCTTTATCTTCACAGTAGCTTGCCTTGCTGCTAATATAGATTAGATTAACACTGACAAGGAGCGTGATGGAATCTAACCAGGTCAGACAGCTGGGAGCTGCTCTGATGGTGTTTAAACCAACCAGTACATTTTTTTGGGGGAAGGTTGGTTTAATGTGGAGAACAGGACCAGCCGCAGACAAGGGGAATAAGGGGGACCTAAGACTTTCCAGGCATCTTTGCCTCTATCTGTATTTTCCCCATGCATTTATATGCCCTTAAAATCTGCAGCCAAATTGAGAAATTCCTAGAAAAGCCTCTTACCTTTTAAGACCCTCTATCTCCAGGGTCACATCATCAACTGGTATACATGGAGCTACACTTTGACACCCTTTACAATGAGGGTGGTGAGGCACTGGAGCAGGTCGCCCAGAGAAGCTGTGGCTGCTCCAATCCCTAGAAGTGTTCAAGGACAGTTGGACGGGGCTTAGAGAAACCTGGCATAGTGGAAGTTGTCCCTGCCCATGGCAGGGGGTGGAATGAGATGATCTTTAAGGTCCCTTCCCACCCAAACCGTTCTATGATTCTGTGATTCCGTTGCAGATGCTGCTTGGAGTCCTTGCAATGGCAGAGGTTGGTGTGGAGCATTTATATCGTGCAGGCTGGATACCAAAGAGGGAGAGCAATTATTCCGGTGGGACATTGAAAGTGTCCTGGGCTCCTTGATGGGATCTGTCTCTCCTACATTAGGTCAAAACCCCTCATGAATTTAAACAGTTGCTGTTTTCAGAAGCGGTGACTGCAGTAACCAGCCCTAGAGATGCAGCTGCTGCTTCCCAGCTGGTGGGAGAGGTTATCAGAGCTGGTCATCTTTAAGAGTCCAGGGATTTGTCTGAACCAACATCTGAAAATCCTTCAGTGCTTTCCTTGGACTTTAGCCACTGCAGGCAGGGTCCAGGTTGGCACTGCTGCACTGCATTCTGTATTGTTTGGATGTCGGGCTGCAGTCTGCTTTGAGTAAGCGTCCATGAAAGATGCAGCCCTGATCATATGTTGGAGTCATTTTGGTGTTGGCCAGGGGACGGAGGATAAGAACTGGCCTTGGAAGTGCTACTTTCTTATCCCTCTTACTCTTCCTGTGCCAGGTGGCCTTGGTAAACTCACCCAACACTTCTTCTGCCCCGTGTCATTCTCAAGAGGAACATTGCTCTACTCTGTCTTTCCAAGACGTGTCCTTTTTCAGTGTTAGGCTTTATTATTAATATTTATCCTGTTTTCAGGTAAAATCTTGGGGGAAAAGTGTGAGGACTCTCTTCTCCTTGGGTTTAAAACCTCTTGCATACTCAAGGATTGGTGTAATTTAAATAAAAAAGGGGGTTGGAGGAGAATTCCAGCCTAATTACACATTACAATGGTGTTGTGCTGCTTCTGGGAGACCAGCCAGGCATCTGGAAAGAGGTTCAGCTCCCAGCAGGGGTGAGCTGACAGGACAAAGGAGAGAAGGCTGGAGAGTAATCGGACACAAAATACAACCAGAGGAGGGTGGCACAGCTTCAGCCAGGAACTGGCAATATTGCCCACACCAGGCAGCATGGGCATGACAGGCACGTGGCCGAACTCAGAGGTAAATTTGGGTCACAGTGGTGTGAATTCAGGTGCCCTGGGCTGCCCCTTCACCTTGCTGAAAGCCTGGCACCAGGACCACGCTCGAGTCACAGCTGAGCCTCTCACATGCCATGGGCCACCTTGGAGGTTGTTTCAGTCATCCCAACACAGCTCCCGAGAGCTCTGCTCCCTTTGGAACACTGCAGAGGTTGTTTCAGTCATCCCAACACAGTGCCAAAGGGTTTTGCTCCCTCTGGAACACCTTGGAGGACCTTTCAAAATACCATCCCAACACAGTGCCCAAGACCTCTGGTTCCTCTCTCATCAGTGCAGCAGCTCTGCACGTTCTGTCAGAACCTCACCCACTTCCAAGATGCTGTTGAAATTATCTCCCAGCTTCTCCCTCTTGCACAGATTCCCAGAGCAGAGGTAGGACTGCAGGACCACCTTCCCCACACTTTCCCTACATCCACGAGGTTTCCCTGGCCGAGACCAGCAGCTGAGGATGGTTAGGAGACACCGAACTCGTGTCCCTTGCAGACAAGAGCTGGTCTGGACTTACTCGGCATACGAAGCACAGAGAGTGCGCCTTGGCAGCTGTGCTTGAAAGCTCTGCTTAAGTGACTGTGAAGGGCCAGATGGACTCCAGCCCTGGAGACTTGAGTGCCCTATTTAGTGGGGATGCGGTGAGGTTTTGTGTGCAGGCTGTTTCACTACTCTCCAGCCTAAGTTTGGAGGACTCCATCCAGGCTGGATCTCCAGATCCATTCAGCTCTGCCAACAGACTTAAGCAGCAAGTCTGGGGAGCTGAACAGCGAGCAGCCAACCCATTTCACCAGCCCTTCAGATGGTAACAATCCTTTCCAGCCCACAAGCCCACAAGTGAGCAGAAGAGGGGAAAGACTCCAGATTTCATTCTTAATCCTGGAAGTTATTCATCCTACCCCCCGTTCCCCAGCATTAGGAGGGACAACGCTCCCTTATATGGTGAAGAAGAAGTGGGGAATATCTGCAGTGCATTCTCACATCTGTGCTCAGCTGAGCCTGGCAGCGCGTCCTTGGGAACGCAGAGGTCAGAACTGCCAAGAGCTGAGGAGCAAAATGCCTCCACCCTGCTGTGAAATGGGGGATGAACAGACTCGGGGGGAAACACTGCAAAATGGGTCACGATAAGCAACGCTGCTCCATGGGTGTGTGGTATCTGATCTGGGATGTTTTCCCGTGCAGGTCTGGAGCCCAGTGGGAAAAGGCGACTTGGAAATGTGAAAACAACAAGAAGAAAACACTGCAGGGCCAGCTCCTGGAGAAGTCACTGAAATGGGGCACGTAGATCCCCAAAGGACCCAGAAGGAAACTGGTCCTTACTAAAACAAATACCTGTGGGTTCCCCCAATGAAATCCTTCAACATCTTCTTGTCTGATGTGAAGGTCAAGGTTTGAAATTGCAGAGGCTCAGGAGGAAGAAGGAGGGTTCAGACAAGTTCTCCAGGGAAAAATGGACAAGACCACTGGGGAGATCCTTCCAACAGATAGCATTAGGGATATAAAGAGGGAGATGTTGCCACATTTCTCTGCTGATGGACACTTTTAGAGTTTTAAATACCAATACCTCATGCACAAGACACATCTGAAGGGTAGCCCAGGCAGCTTTTGCCTAATTATCGACAAAGCTCTTCACCGCACTGATTTCTCACACCCAGGTGTCCAACCTTCTTTCAGAAAGGATCAGTGATTCAGTAGATGGGTTTAGGTTTTGCAGGACCCTTGTGTACACATTAAAGAGACCTAAGCCTGTTTTAAAGTGCAGTCCACGAGTTGAGAGTCCTCTGGGCTAATAAAAATCCAGCCTGCAGTCCTGAACACACGGCGCTTACAGCATCCATAAAGTGGAACCCAGAGCAGTGTGGCCATCCAAACCAGACTCAAGCAATGCCTTGGGTCACTGTCCCAGGACAGAGCAGTGCCAGGTGTGTGCTGCTGATGGAAATGGGCCTGGCTGTCACTGGCTGGTCTCAAGAAAGGGTCTTTCCAGGGCACCGTATCCTGCTCTGCCCTCCAACTATCTTGGCCTTGGCTCTGCAGCCAAAATCTCTCAAGGTAATGGTGCAGAAAGGAGGCCTTTAGGCACCAGGGCAGCAAGGTGGGCTCAAAGACACCTGGATTTTCCTTCCTTCCTCCCACATCCAGTCCTACCAGAGGATGTCCCAGGCCCAAGGACCGGGATGAGATCAGATGTTACCAGAGTTTTTCTGGGCTTGGAGAGGAGGAGACTGACAAAACATCATCTTGACTGCCTCAAATTTCTTTCTTCTGATGACCATTTGATTCGACCTGGAATGGGACAGCAGAGAGCAATGTTCTGCTTAAGCCACTCATAGCTGGCTGAAAGGGACACAGTTTCAGGACCCAGAAATGCCCCCTCAGCACCTCTCCCCCAAGGTTCTGTGGATGCTCTGGAAATCAGAGCCTTCCTGTATCAAGCTCCATATTTGCAAACCTAAACAGAGGCACTCTGATTTTCAAAGGTGCCAAGCACTTTTGGTTTCTTTTTCTCCTAATGGCCTTTGTTGCTTTTTTAAAAGTAGAACACTTGAAAAAACCCTTTAACATGTAACTAGTGTTTGGGGAACATCCTGTCCCAGAATACAGCTTTACACATCAGAAAATGGTCTGATTTGCAGGAAAGACCTTTCCTCCCCTAGAGCAGTTGTTGAAAGACAGGCATCTTAAAAGTAGCTGGATTCAATAGTCTTTAAAAAAAACTAATACCAGGCAGTAACCCATCCAATGTCACCCAGCACGAAAACCCACCACCTCCACATCCTGGACATTATGCAGCCCCAGGAAAACCTAAAGCCCTACTGTTGGGATGAAAAATACCCCAGCACTCTGATTTTCTCCTGCAGGTTGTATGAAGAGATGTGTCTGGCAGCACGTTCTGCCTTCTCCAGGTCAGCCCTGCTCTGGCTGTAAACACTTTGTCCCTTTCTGCCAGCTTTGTAGCCAAAACATCTCTGCCCAAACACCTGGAGGGAAAACTGCTTTCCCTGTGTTTGAACTGAAGTGATAGGACAAAGGAGCAGAGGAAAAGTTGGGTGCTGGCTAATTAGGCTTTATTTATGAGCAGGTAATTAGGTGTAGCTGCAGTAGTCAGAGCTGCAATGAGAGATGTGTTCCCATTGCATGGGTGCCCCTCAACTCTGTGGTTGTCCAGGAACAGCCTGTCTGGAGACAGCCTTGAAGGATGACAGAGGAGGAAAAGCAGATTCCCAGTCCCAGGAGTGAGCCAGCACAGGAAGGGAATTCCAAGGCTACCTGTATCCTACCACTGTTGTACAGCCTGGACTTTCAGGCTGTTGTTCAGACTCCAGGTATGGAGCTCCTGGATACAGCAGTGAATGAAAAGTTCCTTTCACTGCCAGTGCCATGATGTGGGTGTGCACTGCAGGTCAGCCTGGGGGTCGGGGGTCCTGTGTTCTCCATCTCCAGAGCATGGCTGGGACACAGCCACCAGCAGGTAAAACCTCCTCAGGAAAAGGACACTAGGGAGGAAATGGCCTGGATTAAAGGGATTTGGAGAGGTTCCCCAACCTCTGGCAGTTTTCTTACCTGTTCTGCCTCCTTCTTGGTGGGGGGATGTCAGATGTGAGATGTGCTCACTGTACACCCTCTGCTGTCACACCTAGTGGGGCAGTGAGTACAAAATCCATTCCGTCTCCCTTCAAAGGCTCCCAACTCTTGTTTTTAAACCAAATTTCCGCTGGATTTGCCAGTTCCCTTACAGTCAGAGAGGATCTCAGCAATGATGCCTTGACATGCCTGTTTCTCACAGTGGATAATCAAAACCAATGACATATCTCAGTGCTAAGATCCTCCGAGACATCCTCTGAAAATCCACCAGATCTGGAAGCGGAAGAATCCCTGTTTCATGCACATAAATATGATTTAATTTGCTCTGTGTGAGGCTCTGGGAATGATTCGAGGATGAAGCTCCCCTCAGCCAAGTGCCTTGCAAACAAATACAGAGACAAGTTCCCGCTCTAAGGACCTTCACCCAACCTTCCATAGCTGATGGGGTGAAGGCGAGAGAAAATCCTGCTAAGAAATGTTCCCCAAAAGTGAGGTGGAAGCGCCCTCTTGTGTCCTCGGGGGAGGCCGTGTGGGATCGTTATCCAAAGATAGGTGGGTGCACGCTCTCCGCAGATGGTTTTGCAGAAGTAGGAAACAGCTTGGCTAACTAAAGGATAGAAAGTGGGGGACAGGAAATGCTCACAGTGGGACACCGCGGGACACCGAAGCTCCATCTCTTACTGTAAACGCCGTGGGAAAGACCGTGGAGAGGTAGAATGGAAATGGATTCTATCACAACATCAAGACACCCAGCCCAGAGCCTACCACACTCAGGCAGAGAATTGTGGGCAGGAAAGTGCCAGATGGGGGACAGCAGTGAGGGAGTTTGAGGAAATAAACTGCACAGAAAGTCAGAATAGACTGCAATTGTATTTTAAGTGTATTTTTGCCTTCTAAATCCTATCCAGAGTGGGGTGTGGTTCAGAGACTGGCTTAAGGCATCTTCTAAGGAAGCTTTTATGCCCTGAACAAACTAAGCTGCTCTAGTTCATCCCATTCCCCACTCTCTGCTTGGCATAGTGCTCCTGTAAGTACAGGGACAGCAGGGAAGTGTGCAGCACTGATGGCCTCCATCCATGGAAACAGGCTGTGACCAAGGCTCTGCCTTGTCCCTGGACACCTTTGCAAGCAGGACCCTTGACAATCGACAGAGGAGCCATGTCTTGGGTCACCTTTGCTCACTCAGCTGAGATGCATCAGGGAGAGCAGGGGGATGCAGATCTCCACGAAAAGGCAGAAGCAAACTCAGGGCAGGTGGTTCAGGACAACCCCCATAGTGAAAAATCTATTTGGAAAAGACCTGTCTGGAAACAACACTCTGACAGTGTCAACCCCAACCTGCCATTTTCCACTGTCTGCCTTCTTTAAATGGACAAACTTCCTAAATGCACTGTGGAGTACCCTTGGCTAATTCACAATAGACCCTCTGAAGTCAGGGGAGCAGTGAACAGCAGTCCTTCGAGGTGAAAAAACTGCAACAACCCAATCTTGATTATGGAAAACATGCAAATCTCATGACAAACACCCTATTTAGAGTATTTGCCTCAGCAGGCATGAAGACAAGACAGAGAAGGGCTGCAGGCAGAGAAACAAAGCTCAGAAATGCGAAGAGCTCACAAGCAAGGAGAGGGGAGAATAAATCAGGGCTTAGAGCCTCTGCAGTTGGGGGTTTATCCAGAGCATCTGTCCACAGGTAACCCTGAGTTTGCCGTGTTGACAGCAGAACTTTCTGGCTGAGCAGAAAGAAAAACCAACCTTCCCCCTGCCATGTGTGCTCCGGGCTCGCTGACTCCTCCCCATCAACAGCCCACGGATCCCAGAGGGTTTTGTCTTGTCAGAGGCACGACAAGCTCCTGAGGGCACGGGCTGCACACGCCTGCAGCACACTCCTCCATCCGTCCCCATGTGGCTGCAGACAGACTCCCTCTCTCCTGGTGGGGACATCCCCGGGGCTCCGTGTATTTGGCAGCTGTAGGATCCCCACAGGCAGCCCCCAAATCCCTAAATGCAGCATTTCCTGTGGCCAGAGAGCACTTTCTGTACTTTGAGAGAATGGTGGCACCACAGGCTGGGTGGTTTCAGGCTTCACAAATCTATTTACAGAAAAAAGAAGAGCTGGAAGCAATCTCTTGGTTTTGCCTTTTCTGCCTTCCAGAGACTCGCAGAAGCACACCACTGTTAATAATAACAATAATAATAATGCTGAATAAATCTCACTCGGAGCCTACTTTGGTATGCAAATGCTCCCTCCTTATTTGCATCTTTCCAAAGATGCGTGCAGATACGAAACCAGATCTATTCCTTAACAGTTGCATAAGGTTGGCATGTGAAGACCTTCAAGATAATTACATGGGAGTCGGGAATACAGCTCCTCAGTGAGGGCTTGCAGGCATTAAAGTGAAACAAAACTGCTACCCAGCCAGTACATTTATAGTCTGCAAGCCCTTGCAGCCCGCTGCAAAAAAAAACCATCTGCACCTTTCAGCCTTACAGTTCCATATGATGTCTGATCTTGAAGGTCAAACTAAGTTTGATGGAAGAAAAGAAAGGGAAAAAAAGCTGCTTTTTAGGCTAACACGAGCAGTTTGGAGTCCTGGCACACAGAAGACTGATGCAATTCTGCCCCATTCCCATCCCCCAGCCCAAACCCTTTTCCCTGCTCCTAACCACGCACCAGGAGGGAACTGAGCCCGAGGACCGAGAGCAGGGAGGCAGTGACAGCTGCCAAGTGCCCCAGCCAGCTGGAGAGAGGCTGAGGATGGAGCAGGGCTGTGTGAGCCGGGCCCTGGGGAGCTGCCCCAGCACCTCCCAGCATCCCTGGATGCTGATGCAGCCTCTGTGCTCCAGCTGCGCTCAGGGCCAGGCCCCAGCTGAGAGCGATGGAGCAACACACATTTTCCTCCTCGTGAGACAAGGGAAGCCGGGTTTGCCGCCGGGGTTTTGGCAGCGGGGCAGTGATGCAGGACTTGAGCTGCTCCTTGGCTCCTCGCCCGCTCTGCTGAGCCTGGCGTGGGGAGCATCTCCCTCTCACCCAGATACACCCTCGCTCACATTCCCCAGGCAGATCCTAGCAGATCTCTCACCTCGTTGCTGCAAGGCTCGTGGTCAGGGCTGGCAGGCAGCAGCCGTTCAGCCAGATCCCCCAGAGCTGCTGCCTTTCCTCTGTGGCTGCATTTTCAGGTATGAGAGTTTGTGCTGCCCAGAGTTTCTAGTGCAGGCACAGGGGAAAAGAGAATTTAAAAAAGGAAAAGACACACTCATGATCGCTAAACCTTCGCACACTTTTCAAACAACCCAAAAATATACTGCAAACTGTGCACAAGAGCGTGTTAACCAGGGGCTGCTGTTGCATTTCCCCTTCTTTTGCATCAATCAGGGCAGTGTGCATGCTCCAGGCCCTTTAAGAAAACAGGGAGAAGCCTCATTGTGGCTTTTGCCCGATATTTGCCCACGGAGTACAAGAGCACAGGGTATGCACACTGTGCAGCTTGCAGACACAGAGCCCCCACGGTGCCTTAGAGGCAGCCAGGAAATATTTCCTCCTCACAAGAAATGTATTTTTGCTGGTTTTAATTTTCAGAGCTTCCCAGGGGGGAAATAAAAAAAGATACTTTTCAATGAGAAACTGAAGTCTGAACAATCTGCGGTTTCGCGTTTTGCCGGGTGGAAAGAGGGTGGAAGGAACATCCACCTCCGAACACTTTCATAAAACCATCACAGGCAATCACCCCTTTTCACGGGGAAAAGCCTGTGAAATGAAAACATGATCAGCCCTAAGGGACGCTGCAGCCCCATACAGTCAGAATATGATGGTTTATACACTAAAGATTGAAAAGATGAGGTTTTCCCTTGAGAAAAAGCAGTGCCTGGGATGAGCAGAGCACTTAGCGTAAGGAGAGTCACCCAGCTTTTAGCTGCGTGGGCTTATTGTATTCAGAATTAAAGGTAGCTCTGGCTCTTCCTTTCTTTCTTTGTTTTCTTCCTGCTTTTCTTCCTTCCTTCCACATAAACCGGCAGCTTCCCTGCAGTGATAAGTGAGGGAAGGCTTAGGGGATGTGACCTATACCCATGGAAAGGGATAGGAGAAATCAAGGGGATTTGGGGGATGGTCATTTGACTTTGAAAGCAACTCAGAAAAGTCTGGGGTGTTGATCCACAGGCACAGTTGCAGCAGTGTATCCTCCTCTGTGGGGGAAAGATGATGTTCCCTTCCCAAGCATCAGCATGGGGGACCCATGGTCAGTCACTGGATCCAGGAGGGGTGGATTCAGCCCAGGATTCCCCCAGATGGAGACAGCTCTGGGGATGGGCACAGAATCCACCTGGGACCAGGGCAAAGCAGGGTTTAAGCAGCGGAATTTTGGGGAGATGAGTCGTGTTCTAAGAGGGGGAGCTCACACCCCTGGGATTAAGATGCAGCACAGGAGGCTGTGAGCATTGAGAGGAGCCCATAGAGGAGCAGCACCTGGCCATGGTGGAGATGACTGATGACATGGAAGGAGGATGGAGTGAGGGGTTGGTCTCTTCTCCCAGGTAACAAGGGATAGGATGAGAGGAAATGCCCTCAAATTGCACTAGGGGAGGTTGTGGTTGGAAAAATTTATTCACCAAAAGGATTATCAAGCACTGGAACAGGCTGCCCTGGGAAGGCACCCCTGGAGGGATTTAAAAGGTTTGTAGATGTGGCACTTAGGGTCGTGTTTTAGTGGTGGACCTGGCAGTTCTGGGTTAATGACTGGATTTGATGCTCTTGGAGGTCTTTTCCAACCTAAATGATTCTCTAATTCTCTTTTGTGCAGAGGAGGATGCTCTGGTGTGTCAAGGAGGGACATTAGCGAGTATTGCTCGAGGCCAGCTCTGGTCCTCGGGGAGGTGGAGGCTGTGTCTGAGTGCAACCCCAAACCAGCAAACCCCAAAACCCAGCGAACACCGAGCAGACCTGCTGCTGTCCCTCAGCTTGGTCCTGTGCGCCATGAGACAGGAGAATTTGGGCAGCATTTCAGGGTGTTTTCTACTGACAAATCCCACCAGGTCACACAGGCTGTGCCAGTGCTGTTCTCAAAATCAGACCCCAAAACTCTAAATGAAGGCCACCAGAAGCCTTCTCTCCTTTTCAGTGCATTGGGACCAGTGTTTCATTTCTTACAGTGCAGAATGAACTTCACCTTCACACACCCTGAGGTGGTGGTGAATCTGTGGTAACACTGATGTCCTGAGAGCCACATCTCGGCTCCACTGAAGTCCCAGATTTGCTGTAGTTCACGTGCTGAGGCCAAAGAGGAGCTGGAGTTGGCCTTGGATGTCTCCATACCCTGAGCCCTACATCCTTGGCCATCTCTGCAACTCAACCACCACCTGAATTTGAGAGCATGGAGTCCGAAAAACTTCAAAATTTGTATCTTTTCATTTCCTTAGGGAAGCCAGGGGCTTCTTGAAGTGGAAATTGCCACCACAAAACCCAGCAAATACAGAATTCCCCCCCAAAAACCCAAGCTTTGCACCCTGGATGAAAAAAAAACAAAAATCAGAAGGAAAACTTGGCAATCAGGGAGTATTCAAAGGGAACATGCACTCATGAAGGCTCTTGCAGCAGTTTTCCCGTGCTTCCCACAGACCAGGCGTTTGTGTTCCTGCATGTTGGGGTGAAACTGGAGCCCCACGGTCCCAGGGGGCACGGGGTGAGCACACGTGGGGTCCCTCCCCAGCACGTGCCAGGGCTGTGGAAGCTCATTAAAATGGACCAAGAAATGTGCCAGCTGCAAATGCAAAGACAGGTCTTTTCAAATAAGCCCCATTAGTTCCACATGTGCGTTTGACAGATAATTTTTTTTTTCTTTTTTTTTTTTAGGGTTACGTAACGTGAAACCAATAATTATGGAAATGGCTGTGAGGATCCAGATAGTCTCCACAAGGAAAAGGCAGAGAGCAGGAGAGCAAACAATACCAGAGACTTTGCAGGGATTTTTCCTCCCCCAAGGCACTCATCCTCAGCAAACTGCTCGTGCAGAGCCCTACCCAGCAGACCAAAGGAAGGGAAATGGCTCGGGGAGCAGCAGCTCCCTGGAGCTGCACAGAGCCTTCAGCTGCAGGATTAAAAGCTGGCTGTGCAGTCACATACCCAGCCCTGAGGCCACACAGGCAAATGGCTCTCCTCACCCCCGAAAAATGTGGAGAATGTGCTGGATGGAGTGCAAAATCTGGTTCTTCCCTCAACTGCTTGTGGCTAGTTTGCTGTAAATTCCTTGGTTGGGGGTTGAATCTGGAGGAAACAAATATCACAACCAGTATTTTTCAGAAAACCATTTATGCACCAATCTGTTTACAACAAACAGCAGATCTCTGTTCACACCCAAACTGATTTATTCTCTCTCGTGCTTGCTCACACCCCACCATCCCCGCTCACACTCATCTGACAAGCAGAGCACAAATCTGCGTGCAGCAAAGCTGGGCACATGGGGAGGAATGGAAGAGGAACACACAGGTTTTTAGTGGGAATACAGCTATCAAAACAACATTACACAACTGGGGGGGGAAAAAGTTTTTTTAAAAAAAAAGTAGAGGTGATTACGTAAACTGCTGTCCCTGTCTGGTCAGCACAAATCTCATGTGGGCTTAGGTCAGTCGGTTTGACACAGATAGAAATAACTGTCTGTGTTAACCATTAGTAGCTCCCAGTCCAAAGTCCCCCATGAGCTGCCCCTGTTCCCTGCCAGTGTTCCCCACGTCTGCCTCAGGTAAGAGGCAGGCAGCTCTGCCCACCCCTGTCCACGTTGGAGAGCTCAGCACTGCAGCAGGGAAAGAGACACCAAACCTCAGCTTCCAGCCTGGATGCTCCTGGATGCTCCCCATGGAATGTCTGGCCACAGCAAATGAAACCAGAAAGCAGAGCTTCCTGTTCCTAGTGCAGTGGTCAGGAGATGTCCTGGGCACGCAGGGAGGCCTCAGAGGGCCTGGAATAAAACTCCAGCCCCTGCCCTGGAAAAGTCCTGGGATGCAATCACAGGACAAGGAAGGGTGGGTGGTTCTGACAGGTAAAGGTGTGACCCTAAGGAGGAGCATGGCAGTGGCATCACTTGCTGCCTGTGGAGGCATCTGGAGGACTTTCTACCTCCCCTCTCATATTCTGCAGGGAAACCCCATTGTCTGAGGGAAAAGGTGTGATTTGGCTGTTTGTCACTACAGCAGAGAAAAGGAAGCTTGGATTCTTAAAACCCCTCAGCTGCCTTTTCTCCCCAGGGGTCATCAGGATGGAGGCACACACAAGTAATGTGGTGGTTCCCACCTTTCTGCAGGGAGCAGAGGAGGTATTTGAGGCTGGCTGCTCCTTCTATCTTGGCCACCAGTTTTTAATCAGAGTTAAGGACATCTGGAAAGGCCCTTCCAGAGGTACAGTCAGCGCTGAATTGTTTACTTCCCTTGGAGAACAGGAGCAGAGCAGCCAAAAGACAATTTGTGTCCCAAATATGTCAAGGGTTGCTGGAAAGAGCATTTGGGGACCACAGAGGTGCTGAATGATCCTCAGAGCACCTCTTTACCCCTTGTCCTCCACCTGGGGGAACTGCTGAAGCTCAAAAATCACATCCCAGCAAAGTTTCCAATTTCTACAAGAGATCTCTTCCAGCTTCTCCCAAGGCAAGACACGAACCCCAGGAGTCTTCAAGAGTGGTTATTTCCCTTCCTTGGTTGTTGGAAGAAAAGCTGTTTTGGGGACTGGTACATCCAGTCCCTCCATCCTCTAACTAGTCTCCCACTGCCTTGATTTGCTACCTGGAGGCAAGTCAATGTGATTCAGGCCCCTCTTCTTCATAACAGCTCAGCATGAAGAATTCCTTCCCATCTTCCCACAGATCCTTGCCAACAGAGCAAACCCAGAGCACCGCTAATAGCGAAGGCTGAAATCACTGTGAGATGGGCAAGGCCCCCAGCAGTGACAGTAGCTGAGGAATCAGCCTCAGGCTCTTTAATCCTGGCAAAAAAAGTTTCAAAACATTCTTTATCTAGTGGGGGTGCCTCAGAGCTGTGCAGAGAATTGTTTCATGCAGCCCTTTCATGGAGAGAGGAGCTGGAGAGCAGTAGTCCCCTAAATAATTCAAGGGGCTTTTAGCAGCCTCTATTACTCACTATTGGAAGGGCTGCAGTGCTCATTGTTTCATTCTGGGAGCCAAATCCTCCTCCACTAAAATAAATAACTGGCAAGGGTGCATCCCAGCTTCAGAGCTTTGGTTTGCCCACGCAATTAAAATCCTTCTATCCTCCATCAGGTTTGTCTCTTGATAGTCCAGCAGCTGCTACAGTCACTGGCATTTTCCCATTTCCATTCAGGGCATCCTGCACAGTCCCCCAAGATCTGAACTGTCCATCAATTCAGGGAGACCCTGGGAGAACGTCTGGCACAAATCTGAGCGTGTACAAAGCCAGGGTTGAGCTCCAGGCTGGTTCTTAGGCACTGCTGCAAGGAACTTGACTGACACCGTGACCAGAGTCCACCATGTGGAACCAAACTTGTATCTATCCGTGGGATGGAGAATTAAAATCATTAGTGCCTCTCAGTTGTTTTAGATGCTGAAATAAGAGCTCAGTAAGGAGGTTTGTTCCAGTAAGAGCTGAATCAGAGCAGATGGAGAAGTGCAAGCTATTATTTCATACAGCAACGCCACGGACACTCCGTTTGTTTATCCAGATCTCTGCCTTGACCTGACTCACTGGTTTCTCATCTCAAAGGTTTCTTGCTTAGCTTAGTCATTTCTGGGTAAATTATTTTCCAGCTTTTGATGTCAAATGTGGCTTTTCTTATTTATTATAAACCAACACAGTGACCTGCTCCTATTTGTGCACTGCCTTTGCTGCTTGGTCAACTTTCCAGTGTGAGCAGAATAAATCCCAGGGACAACTTCCCAGTAACCCAGTTATTGTTAGGTGCAAAGCAGCTCTTTTCATGGCCATGGTGCTTTTTGAGAGGGTGAGGAGGCTAGTTTTACCAAACTCTGCCTCTAATCAAACTCAGATTTTGGCTAAATCAAATCTCCTCAGAGAATCCTGCCCTGTTTCCCCTAATGGTAAATAATTTCAATTCATTTCCTCTGGACCCTGGCCTGCCTTCCATTTTTGCCAGGAGGAGCAGTGCATTCCCTGGAGTTGTAAACACTCCAGAGAGATGCCCTCTCCTGCAGCTCATGCAGAACACCCTCAGCAAAGCCACAAGCCCAAGGGACCACGAATTGAGCTGAAAACACTCTCTGGTTTGGAGTATGGGTGTCTGACCCCTGCCAGAAGCAGCCATTCGAAAATCCCCTCACAGTGGAGCTCATTCTGAGACAAGGTGGGGACAGGGGGAGACAAGGGGGACTCCAGCAGCTTCCCACCTAAATCAGACTCCAGCTTTGGGTCTAGATGGCTGTGGGTGCCCCAGCCAGGATCTGAACTTATCTGATGATTTTATGGGGAGAAATGAGACCTCAATAATTGGCAAAAAAGCTGACAGCAAGAGGGAGGAGGCTTCAGCTCCTCCGCTCTTCAGTGCCAGCTCTCCAATTCACACCATCCTCATTTGCACATCAGCTTTTAATATTTAATTGCAGCTCCGCCAAGGGACTTTGCCTCCTCTCTTGCACAGGAGGGGGAGAGGAAGGAGTCAGCAGTGTGGTGCTGGAGAGCCCCAAGGAGACTATCAAATGGCAGATCTCAGGCAGAGGGAAGCGCTCTAGCATGTAAGTGATTTTACACAAAAACCCCTCCCAGATCACAGGAGATGGAATGAATTAATATCAGAAAAATCCTATAAACCCTTAGCAACTGGGGGATGCTGTGCTGGCTGTGGGAACTGCTCAGGGTGGGCTGAGAAGGGTATTTTCATCGACTGCCTGTATTTAAGGGAAAGGAGGGATAGGGAATTCTTCCCTCCTAACAGGCTCATTTGGACACAAAGTAAATCCCTGGAGGGCCCTTAACCTGGAATTGTTTAATGTTAGACACCACCACAAAAATGGGAAACAATCCCTGAGCTGTGGGAGGTGGGAGCCTGTGATCTGACAAATCTGTCTCTTCTCTAACACCATGGGCAATGACCTGGAAAACAAAAAAAAAAAATAAAAGGAAATTTTTAAAGCAACTACTGAGAAATGTATTTCCCTCCCTCTGGCCTTGATTTCAGAGGTCTTAACAGGCACGAGAAAAGATTCACAAGCTGCTGAATGACATTCCCATCCCTCCGAAAATCTGTCCCTTTTGAGTGCATCTGGAAGTGGACACCCAAACATGGGTGGACAATTAGTCTGGACACTGAGTAGTATTCAGGCCAGAGGCACAGGAACCGCTGATGAAACATTCTTTTACCAGCAACGTGGCGTTTAGAACAAATACTTTCAAAATGTAAATACAAGTATTTAATAATCCCGCAGTTCAAATGTCTGTGTCAGTAATTAAAAAGCAATTACATTTAACTTGTAGGTCCCCAGAGCTCTGTCTACATCCAGAAAATGAACCCCAGATGACCTAATGTACTTCCAAGTGTCAGATCAGTCACTGCAAATACAATGCCTGAGACTTCTGCTGCACATTGCTGAAGTCTGGAAAACAGGAACATTTGTGGCAGAAGAGGCCAAGGGGTGCCTAAATCTCCAGTAACTGTCTGAATCCAGAGCTGGTTCAGGTCTACGTGACACCAGAAACAGAAAATTTTAACTAATGATGCATATACAAATTCCATTAAATAACTTTTAAATTATTTAAAGCTAATTTTCTTCACATCTTTTCCCTCTCACTGTCACAGAGATGAACTTGGGAATCTAAGAGAATGAGATAAGCAGTAGGCAGAGTAGAAAAGACCAATTCCCTGCACTAAGTGTGATTTAATTTAACTTGTGCCTGCCTTAACCCCATTTTGTTTTTGAGAAGTGAATTTCAGTGGTGAGGTTTTTCAGATGTATCAGTGGGGACAGGATTTGTTCCACAGCCCTTTACTGATGCATCAGTCCCCTGAGTGGAGATGGACACACTGAATTTTGGCCTCTTTTCCCTGAGCCTTCACGTCCAGCACCATAACCTTTGCTCTCTTGTTTCAGTGCCAGCAGACAGCAAACATGGAGAAAGCTGAGAAGCTGAGGCCAGCTCAGTCCTTCCCTTCCCTGTGCCATTCTCCAAGGAGCAATCCAGAGCTCAGGGCAGTTCTCCTGAGGAAAGCTGTGTCCGTCTCAGAACTGGTTGCCAGGTGGGTGTTTAGTCTGTGGTTGCAGTTCACCTCAGATCTGAGGGGTTCCAGGGAGAACTCTCCCTCTCCCACCTCTGTAACAAACAAATCTCACTCAGATAAGGCCTTTCCCAAGCACAGCATCCCGAATTGCCAGGTCTCAAGTGAGAAGTGGGTGTTTTCTGCCACGAGTGCTCCTATCTGTTACGTATTTCCAGTGCATTAGTATGTCTTGGAAGACAAGTCCTGATTTAAAATCCAGACACACTCGATGATCTTCACTAAATAAAATGATGCACAGGAATTTGCCCTTGACCTCAAGGACTGGAGCATTCCCAGGTGGACAATTAAAGCTTTTAATCCTGGTGGTTTGTAAGGTGCCACAAGGGAAAGGAGCAAATGATGGAGAGATGAGCTGATGGGAAAGAAAGAGGGGTATGGACACTGCATCCCCTCCTGGTTTCTCTCAACTGTCTCTTGCCAAAAGGCTCCAGGGAGAGTCACATTTCAGCCCAAGCCTCTTAAGGGCTGATTTCTCTTCTTGTTACAACCCATAACTGAGATCAGACCAAAACACTGCCAAGCGTGAGACGAATGAGATTAGGAACAGAACCCAAAGTACATCTCCCTCCATGTAAGAGTGACAGAGCAGCTGTCAAGTCTGTCTCTTGAACTTCCCCATGGGACAGTCTGGTTCCAAACATCCCAAAATTGGTTAGTTTCCACTGTGAATAGCCATCTCTCTGGCAGGATCTCTGGAGAAAGCAGAGAGTGCACTCTCAGAGCACAGAAGAGAAGGAAGGTGGTTTCTTCTGCAAAGGTCTCACTCATCACTGATGGTTTATTAGGTCAGGTACTGACTTGATAAATCCCTTCACATTAGGCTAGAGCTGAATAAATTGACCTTGTGGAAAGCCTGGCTTCAGTTCCAAGCTATAAATCAGCTAAGTGCAGTAATACACCTCGTTCAGGCAGTGTAAACCCCCAACACATTCCCCACCAGTGGGGACATGGATGCTCCAGGGACACGTCTGCATGGAGTCTGGGAGGAGAGGGCTCACACTAGATCTGGCAGCACTGCTCTGAGCTAAAACCAGTCCTCTTTGGGAAATTTCTCACATCTCTGTCACTCTTCAAGCTTGCCTTCGGAATCTATTGGCTTTGATATTTTCCAGAGGGTAGGGGAGGGCAGAATGAGCCTGTTCACAATATGCAAAAATATATTCAGGCTGAAAAGGGGCTGAGGTGCCATCTCCTGTCTTCCCTGCAGGTACCAGCGCATCCTGAATGGTGAAAGAAACACGACCAAGCAAGAACATCCCAAGGTGAGAGCCAAAGGCTCAGAGCTGTTGGTGTGGGTTGTCCTCACAGCACAATGCTCCAGTTCTTGACAATGAGACAAAATCCCAGCAGTTTCTGCAGTAACTGGTGCTGTTCTGAGGAGCCTCAGGACAGGTCAGACCCAATTGCTTCTTAGTATGCACAGATGGACTGGCACACGTAAGATGCTCCAGGATGGAAATTTCATGTATGATACTCAGATTGCTGTGGAGGGAAAAAAATTGTGGGGGTAGAGACAAATGGAAGACCATCAAAAGTGGAGGACCTGGCAGAGGATTTAGCCCTGGCTTGAAAGAGAGGGAAAGATCCAGCCTGAGGTAAAAGGTGCACAAAGCCATTAAGGCACCCAGAGAGCCACACTGGGCTGGCAGGGATGGCGCTGGGGCATCTCTGCCCTCCTGCACCACCAGCTGGAGGTTTTTTGGTGTTGCCCTGTGTGTCTCAAATTAGGTACTTGTGTCATTTCTGCCATCCCACCCTGCCATTCTAGCACCAGCTTGGTACTTTTGATTGTAAAGGGTCTTAGACATCATTTCATAGGTAGATTTTGCATTTTGGTGTCTTCAATTCAGCATCTTAAATGGAATTCCCCCCAGCCGGAAGCTATGACTGCTGTTCTCACATCATTGCAAAGGGGCACCTCCGCCTGCCACCCTCATGTTTTGATTACAAACTCATTGGCACAATGGGCAGTTCTCAGCTCTGTGTTTGCTCATTTGACCCTGCTTTGTGATAAGGGGCCTCTTACAACCTGGAATAAAAAAGATAAGATAACACACCGGAAGCCAGATACTCTGGACTTTATCCAGCTTTTCCCGTGCTAAAGATGGGGTTGATTCTCACTGACCACAGAAATATGAATTCCACCTAATTAAACAAAAGGCAGAATCTGAAAATTTTTATTTTCAGTCCAGGTTTCTAAGAAGAAACTGAAGGTTTCCAATTAAATGATAGGGAGGGGGGTTTCTGACTGTTTGGAAACACATTTTCATAGATTAGGAGGATGGAGATGGGAATAAAGCAATGATCCAAGAGGGAAAACAACCACTGGCCATATTTTTCTACTCCAAGGCTTCCTTGCATGTTCATGGACAAGTCAGGAGGGTTCACTGGTAACAGGCAAGACAGAAACTTCCAACACTTCGAAAACAAGCTAAGGTTTAAATTGTGTCCTTGACATTTATTTCAGAGAACATAGAAAGCGGTGGGATACTCTTTCATTCCACAAAGATAGAAAATAACAGATGTGATGCTTGAAGAAGAAGAGCAGGAAATACAAATTTCATGTGATTTATTATTGAAATTACGTAATAACCTATTTTGATGTTTTGTTTTGTTTTAGCTCATGGAAGCAAGATATCCATCACAGAACAATGTCTTTCCAGTGAGGAAAAACTGTGCCTTACCTCGAAGTCATCCCTGTGATATGTGCTTAAGCAAGCCCACGGAGATTGTTCCCATCCCTAAGATTGGTGCTCCAGCGAGGAATTTCAGAGGACTCCTGACCAGCTCTGACACCCCTAAAATCACCCCACACTGTAAGAGCTCACACTGTGCCCCACTGGAGGCACCATCTCCCAAGGGCCCTGTGAGGAAGAGGGAGGCTGATCACGCCAGCATCCTGACAACAATCCAGCCCCTGAGCATGGAGAGCAAACCCCTCAGAGACCCAGCCTTCCCTTCCCCTCTCCAGAGCAGCCAGAGGAAGGCACGATGGAGTCCTGCCACCCCCACATGGAAGGAGTCTGCCGCAAAGGTCAGTAGGTGCTCTTCTTCAAAAGGCCCTGGAAATATAATTCGTCCTTATAAATTCCTGAGCTTCATGGTGGTGCTTCATCACCCACTGATGCCAGTCCATGGGCACAGGGAACAGATTTCCCTGTGGGTGTTTATGTCTAGTGCCATGCAGCCCTGGGTGATTTAATGGCACCAGGGGCAGAGGTCAGATGTTCAACAAACTATTCCCTGTGATGATCCTCTTCCTGGAGAGAAGGAGTTGGTGGGAATGGGCAGCCTAGGGAGAGACCTACATCAAGGAAACATGGGAAATTATACCAACCATGTTGATATCATCTGAAATATAAATTATGGATGAGATCCTATCAGAAATGATCCTGTTCATCTCTTTGCTGTAGATATCAGCCCACATGAGGGACTGGTCCTTCACTGGGAGTGCAGCAAAGGGCAACACCAATCACTGCTGGGTTTGAGACACAAAAATCCTTGTGGGAGTTGGTAAAGGAAATGGATGGATAATCCTGACTCTGAAAGGTGGTCTCAGAATCAAAGATGGGTAGAGAAAAACCGCTTAGCTCTGGAAATGAGGCAGGGCATCAAAAAGCTGTGAAGCACGGCCCTTGGAGAGAACAGACCAAAGCCAAGGTTGGGTCCTGCAGGGGAAAAAAGCCACCTTTGCCTCTGGAAAGCCTCTGGTGCAGTCACCTTCCCCACACCGGGCCTTTGTGCAGTTCCTCTCCTCTGTTCATGGGAACTTACCTGTGTCCCTGCTGTTGTTCCCACACAGGAAGAGAAGCAGTGCCGGGACAGGCAGGGGATCATCTCCTCGCTGCCAGATACAGCCGATGACTCAGCCACGGGCAGAAGCTGTGAGTCGGATTTATTTTGGTTACCAGGCATCATTGCTACCCTGCTTACACCTCTAGAGCTGCTGCTGGGAAGGGCCTGCTCGGTCCTTGTGCAGAGCTGTGTTTCCCACAGACCCCCACAGCAGACACTGACCGGGCGGTGCTGGCTGGGGACATGTGGGTCCTGCCAAGACTGGACATTCAGGAATGTGGCTAAGGATGGGGAGCACAGAGAGCAGACAACCCCTTGACTGCAGCCCTGATCAGTCTCACTACACAGGGCTGGCAAATCCCAGCACAGCCGGGACCTGGGCCAGTGATGAGTCCACAGAGCCATGCTGGCTCTCCCTGCGCTGTTATCCCAGCAGTTAAAAATAGCTGCTGTTAAATACCAAGGCAGAAATACATCCATGTTTAGTTTGGGATGAGTAATATCTCCCTGCACCTCAGCCTTGAGGAGAGGAAGAGGGAGAGGTTCCTTTGTACCTAACTAAGGAACCTTGGCTGGGCTCCTTTTTGAATTTGGCAGCAGTGGTGTATCAGAGAGAGTCATCCTTGGCTTAAGATAGGGCATGTAAGTGATCCCTAATGTTATGATATCATCGGGACTAAAGCAGGTCAGGGATATTTCAAGGCAAGAGGCATCTGTCAAGAGTGAGAAATCCAAGCTTTGCATGGGAAAGAGTTGAATTTTGCCAAACTTTGCTGTTTGACTTAGGGCAGAAAAAAAACAGGTCTCCAAAAATCCCATAATGATTGGATTAGAGACCACTGGACCATCCCACGATTTTTGGCCCTGAATCAGGAATCCAGGGTGTCCTTAATCCATGTATTTAGGATTTTTTCTTTTTCCTTTCCACTTCTTTCTTGCCTGTCACACAAGAAAGGGAGAAAGGATCACACGGTGCCTGGATTTGAGACCTTGTATTCAATTACCCAGCTGCATGGGAAAAGAAATCTCTTACACGAGCACACGAATGATGGAGCTGAGGTTTCCACAGCTTTTTTCTTAATATCAGAGCACATGATGTCACCACGCTATCTAACTCAACACTGTCACAGTGTTGTGTGCCTTTTCCAGCGCCAGGAGCGTCTTTTCCTCTTGCTGGCAAGGGGTGAATCACGGCCTATCTTAGAGCCTTACACCACTCCCCAGCCCCTGACTCAAAGGCCCTGGAATAGCCATGGCTTCATGTGGCCGTGCTTCATTGGAAGGGCTTTGTGTGAGGTCCTTCTGGGGAGGCAATTCCATCCAGGGAGCTGGGAATACGACAGCTACCGCTGAGGTCGGTGCTGGATTTGCTCAGAGACGGGAGTTGTAATGCTTCCTTAAAAAGTCCAGGATCCAGCTGTCCCAAACCTCTCAGGGACCAGACATGTCCAAGGCTGTACCTGTGCTGTGTTCTGTCATTCCCATGGAGCAAGAGAGATGCTGGTGCTCCATGAGCCCCAGCAGTGACCAGGGCAGATCTTCCACGGGACCCTCCTCACCACCCCACAGGGACAGCCCCAGTGCGCTTCCTGAGGGATGAGGAGGGGACATCCCAGACTTGGGGTGGGGAAAGCAGTATCAAGTGATTTGAAGCCACACAATAATGCCAGTTAAGCACAGACCATAGTTCTCAGGGGTTGGGGTGTCTGATATGGAGGGCAACAGCGTGGCAGTGTTCAAGATAGCTCTGCTGACGGGAGTTGGGTTTATCAGGGAACACATGTCAGTTTGGAGCTGATTAATGGCACAAAAAGCCAAAGACCCAAGCATCTCATTCCAGGCACAGCACAGTCACACCTGAGACACTGCTGCAGGCCTGAGCATTGCTCAAAGGGGATGGCTGCTGCACCCCTGAGAAAAGCACATTCCCAGACAGCCAAACCAGCTGGGCTGTGCCCCAGTCACACTGGTGATATCAGATGATCCAGAGGAAGCTGCCACCAAAGACGTCACCAAGTCACTAATTAAAGAGGTCCAAGTGGCTGTAGTTTGCAGTAATGAGATTAAACTGAGCACTGGAAGATTTACACAGCAGAACAAAATTCTTCCTAGGAAGGAAGACGGCAAATCAAGGAACCATTTTTCCCAAAGGGAAATAGTTGAGAGCTTGAGTCCTTTAATATTCAAAAGGAGAAGGCACCAGCTAATTTACTTCAGGTAGAGCCTCCTGAGTACTCTGGATCTAAAAATCAACAACTTCTAGATGAATTTTGGCAGTCGGAGAGAGGGAATTGTGGCCAAGGAAGAGAGGAGTGACGTACACAGGGGTTTGTGCTCGTGTGTATTAACATTGCCCCATTATCCAGGGCTTCCAGCTGAAGGACACACGGGGATGTTACCTCGGTGCAGAGCAAAGACGAAACAAGAGCCTGAGGTGACTGCAAATCACAGAGCATCCAGGCAGCCTCAAAACCACCTGCAAACCCCTCCTCCCCCTGCCTATTCTATTCTGTGTTCATTCCGGCCTCTACACAAAGGGAATTTTCAAAGCAAGGAGAGGAGGCGAAGGAGAAGGCGGGAAGCAGTGGGGTCCCCCATCCTGCGAGCAGGGAGACCCAGGTTCGGTTCAAGGGTTCGCTTGATGGGGAGGCTTCATCCCCTGCTGGCTGCAGCACCCGCGCGTTCTGCTGCGTGGGGGTGCGGTGCCATCTAGCGACCACGGAACCGTCTCACTGCCAGCCCAAAATCGGGCTCCGCAAGGATGCTCCGGACACGGTGTCCCAGCCTGTCCCAGCCCCAGCGAGGGGGGAGGCTGCCACCCTCCCTCTCGCCATGGCCCGGGGCTTTGCAGCCTCATCCGGCTGTCTGCATCACGCTGTTGAGCAGACGGGCTCGGGAGAACATCGCTGGTGAACTGGAAAGGTCTGAAAGGCGGGGGGGAAATGCTGATTTAAGATAAAAGGCTGTGCTCATGCTACAGACGGCTCCGAGTTCAAGGAAGATCTGGCACTTGCCGTGATAGAGGCTCCTGCAGTCAAAATAATCCTTAAAAGCTCATTTCCCCTTCAGCAGTTGCTTTTCGTGGGCACGACAAGCAGGAGTTGAATGTCAGGACTCCTGTAAGTGGCCAATCTGTCCAGCTCTCACTGCTTTGTGTCTCTGCAACTGAGGCAGGAGGGGAACTTGGGATGTTTAGGCAGGAGATCCATCTTGTCCCCTGACTCAAGCACCTCAGATCACAGAAAGAAGGGGCAGCAGGACGCACCACACATCTCCTGTCACCTCTCCCAGCCCCTGTGACCGATTAGGGAAGCTGGGATCACAGGCATTTTTTGAAGAGGCTGCCACGGGAGCCTCCCCAAAACGGAGAACTGCAGCAGTTCCCAGGCAGTCGTGGAGAGCAGGGGAGGGATCAGCCTCTGCTGAGCCTGGCCGAGCTCTGCCAACAATCAAAGCAGACAAGCTTGTCCCTCCTAATTGGCTTTTCCTGCAAGCCCCAGTCTCTGCTTTCACTCAGTCTAACCCGAAGAGCTTTTCCCTTGCTAAAACCCTCCTGCCCTCTTCACTGGGCTTCCAGCAAGAGCCACCCCATCTCAGTCAAGGGCTCAGGGCTGCCCTCTGCTCCGGACCCCCAGGCTGCTGATCCTTCCCATCAGACTCTCAGCGCCTCTCAGAAAATCCCAGCGCCTCAGTAATTCTTTTTTTCTCATTTCCTGCCTTCTCATTAGTTGCTGCCTTCCAGACAGGAGGACAAAACCCTTTCCCCAGGAGCTGTACAGAGCTGTCAGGTAGCTCGGATCTCTCAGGGCCACAGGAGCAGTTTGCAGGGGCACTGATGGGGACACACGTGGAAGTCACAGCCCGCAGCAGAGCAGGTGCTTCACCTAGGGATGGAGACAGATAGCAGGAGTGGGAACAGCCAGCCATGTGTGCAGACAGAACACATGTATGTTGCAGATGAAAGGAGAACTCCACACAAATCTGCGCACGCACCCTGTGTGTTCCTGCCAGGCACAGGCAGGCCACGACACACAAATACCCGCTGTGAGCTGCTGACTGAGCTGATTTGCTCTGCCCTTCACCTCCTGCATTTATGTCCCTCCATCCACATGGAATAAATAAGGTATCTCAGTCCCCGGTGTGCTGCTGTGTTTGCAGACACCGTTGCCACCCCATTGGTGCTACCTGAGTGGGTGTGTGTTTGCTGACAGCCCCTGCCATCCCCAGCCCCCTGCCCCACCACCTGGCTGGCCATCAAGGACCTGCCCAGCACCCTCCTGACAGCTCTTTTTCTGATCCTCCTTTATTGAAGGAAGCAACAAAGAACGCAGAGACCACAACAGAAGGAGGGGTGATGATCTCCTGAGGCACTGGGCTTAACACAGACAGCAAGGGAATGGCAACTCATAGCCCTGCAGGATGGTTAAAGAAATTGGGCTATGGTAGAGAGGAGCTGAGCTCTTCCAGGAGCCTCAGTGAAAGCAGATGGTAATCTGCAGCTGGCCATGATGTGATGGGATGTGGTGTTGGCAAGGAAACCACATCTCGTGTTGAACTGCAGCCTGGGTGATGTGTAGCACCCTCTCCTGATACCTGCAGACCCACAAGGAAAAGAGAGGGGCAGCAGCCCCTCAAAACACCCCAGTAAAAGTCCAGTAAAATCATTCAGGAGAAGTGCATGAAGAAACTTAAACATCTCTGTACTCAAAGGGGGCTTAGAAAAAGAGGGAGAGAAACCTTTTACCTGGGCACGAAGGGAAAGGAAAGGGGGAATTATTTAAAGCTAAAAGAGGAGAGGTTTAGACTAGATGTTAGGAAAAACAGTCTTTACTCACAGGGTAGTGAGGCATTGAAATGGTTTGCCCAGAGAAGTTGTAGATGCCCCAACCCTGGAAGAGTTCAAGGCCACATTGGATGGGGCCCTGAGCAACCTGATCTAGTGGAAGGTGCCCCTGTCCATGGCAGGGGGTTGGAAGCTGGATGATCCTTAATGTCCCTTCCAACCCAAACCACTCTGGGATTCTGCAAAACTGGAAAATCAGCATCAGCTGCTTGGTCCTTTGGAGCAAAGAGCGTGGAGTGTTTTATCTCAGGTGAAGGGGACTTCTGCTACTGACACAGCCAACCCTCATCTTTCATTGCCATGGGGTGATGTTCTCAAACACACACTCTCTAAAGGTGTCAGAGAAGCAAACTAAGAGAGAACAGCTGGGACTGGTTCAATATTAGGTACATCAGTCATATTGATATCCCAGCCTGCTAAAGGTGGACTCTTACATGCTCAGATCTCTTGGTTATGTTTGTATTTCCAAATCATCTTGGCCAGGCAGCATCCCCAGCTCTGGCATACAGTTTTACCCACCATTAACATGCTAAAAATAGTACCCACTGCCCAGCTGGACTTAGAGGGCATCAAGAGTCCTCCAGGGTTGAGTGTTTTATTATTATCCCTCTCTAAACACTTCCTAGAGCAGTGACCTGTGACACCACATTGCTGCAAGGATGGGAGCAATTCCCAGCTTGCCATAAAGCAGGTAGAATGGTTGTCCTTCTTTCAATCAATTTCCTAAAGTAATTTCTTTCCTCCTTGGTTCTAAAATACTGGAACTGATGAGGAAATAGGGAACTAGAAAATGTAGCTAATACCTGTCACCTTCCCAGCTTTTCTCTTAAAACTTTGGCAGTGGCCAGAGGTGACAGAGGGGCCTGGCTGTGAGGATCACGGCCTGAGGACATGACTGAGTCAGGGGAACGCCTCTTTCACATTGCACCACTGCCTGGATGCATCCCCTGCCCCGTACCAGGTTACACCAGGGGTATTTTGAATGAATAAATTCCGAAAATAAGCCAGGGCTCCAGCCTTTCCCCTGCGCGGGATTGCTGGGACTCATGATTGACTCAGCCTGGTGGAAGAGCAATTTCTCTGTTCCCTAAAAATAGACCAAGTGGTTCATCCTCTCAACATAGCCCAGCACTCTGAGATAAAACCAGCTGCCAGAGACCACTGGGAGGCAGTGAACGGGGCTGAGGGTGTGGAGCAGGGCTCCTTTTGGGATACACGAAGGGCTGCCTGGCCCTGGGTTTCACGCAGATTTTCCACTGGCGCTGTCTGAGACGTGTTGGGACTACAGAGACCTCCCTGTAAGTAATTTTGGGTTAGATTAGAGCGGGGTGAAGTGTTGCACGAATATGAACCTCAGACTGATCCTAAAATGCAGGGTAAAGGAGGATGCTTAGTGTTTCATGCTATGAAGGTGGTGTTGCAGTTCATAGAAAGCCATGGATTTTATTCTGCTGGCCCAGAGCTTGGTGAATCCTGCTCTGTGCTGCAGAAGGCGTGTTCCACGCGTGGTGGCTTTGCTTTGGTTCAAGACCATGGTTTAGGGCACCTGGGCATGTTCTAGACAGAAACAGAGCACTGTAACTGTGTGCTTTTCCTCCATCCTGAAGTACTGAAGTTCCCAGCTTTGAAGCTTAAATTCATGGGGACAAATCTCAGTGTCTACTCTCTCCCAGAAAAAATACTGTTATTTAAGATGACTCTGGTCACTCTGACCACAAACAGGGGAAAGAATCTGTGTGGGATTCAGTTGAGCCAGAGGGATGCTGCGGGTGGAGGGGGCACCTTCCAGACCCAGACCCTGTTCAGGACTGCAAAACGTGGACTGTTCAGAAGGAAATGACCTTTGCTTCATCTTACATCCCTAGAGAGGGCAAGAAAGATTAGTTAAGGAGGGAATTTCTTTCCCTTTCTCTTCAATCCCTGTCTCCAGAGAGAGTTGAGAAATGTGTTGGTGACCCTGAGCCAAACAAAGGGCTTCGGGAGCCTGTGGGGTCAGCAGCACCAATATGGCCATGCCCTGTTTGTGCTCACGTGTGTGGAAGGACACTCCAAAAACCTGTGCCACTCTAAGATGGAGGAGAAATGTGCCCCTGTGTGTGCATGTGTGTGTCTCACACCTGGCTATCCACTGGTCTTTTGGCCCTTAGGGCTGTCTCATGGTCACCAAGAGATCCAGGACTGCAGGTCCAGCCCTGGGGCTGTCCGTCAGTCGCTGTGGGAAGGGCCTGACCTGAGCTAAAAGCAGTGGTTTTTTCAGCTTTTCATTTGTCAATGGCTGATACTTCCTTCTGAGATTCACATCCTGCTGGTGGCTGTGAGAATAAAAGAAATTCTGTAGCTTTCCCAATTCCCTCCATGCCTTCAGTTTTCACCCAGGATTTTTTTATCTAAAAAATTATTGAACAGCTTCAAATTTTTGTTAGAAAAAGGGGATTTATGGAAAAAGAAGTGGAGCTGCCTTTCTTTTCTTATGCCTTAGGTACAGATATCACTTTGTGAGGAAAGGCAAAATATAAAAATCCATATTCTTGTCCAGGCAAAGTGGCTGATGATCCACTAGTGGCAGTGAAGGGATTCAGCATGGGTGGAAATTTGTAGGAGCATCTTACAAAGGCTGTTTTCAGCCCTTGAATAGACTCAATATTTTTTTAGGATACAAATGCTTCCTTTTGGGGGCAAACCAGGCAAGGATGCCCTAAACCTGTTACTAGGAGAGAGAAAATTCTTCTTCAGCTCTGGTGAAAGTCCCAGGACTGGGTCTGAACAGAGTAGTAAGAATCTTTTCTTGAAATACTGTACCTTACTGGTACCCTACTCCTTCAAGACAACCATTTCTCTCCTCTCCCATATTCTCTTTGGCAATTTGCCTTACTCAGAAACAAATGGAAATTCCCGGGAATTTCAGCAGCTACAAGTGGGTTTGGGGCTTTCTCTTTAAAGGATACTGCTAATTTGGTTTGGGGTATGACTCTTTCGTTCAAAACAGCATTAAGTTTTCTTGGCTGCCGCTGATAAAGAGCCGACAGCGGCATGGAAACACCGGGACAAGAATAGAAAGCCAAGGCAGGGCCTTGCAGCTCCTCAGGGCGCGTGGCATCCCTGCAATGCCCCCACGTAAACACCATGGCACGGCGAAGAAACGCTTAGAGGTGCACGCCACAGCCCTGATCCCAGCTGGGCCCTGCATCCCAGGCAGGATGTGAGGCCGGGGATGCTCACGGGGCTCGTGCCTGCACACACATTCCCAAGGTATCTCTTCAGAGGGGTGAAAGAGGGCTTCCCTTAAAAGGTCTGGTATTTGTGGCATGCCAAGAAGCCCTCTCCCCAGGCTGAGGCTATTCCAGTGGGGAGCTCGGTGTTGCTTTCCCCGGGGAAGGGGGTTTTAGAGGGAGGGAAGCTGCTATCACAAGGGGTCATCCTGAACTCGGGGCTGCAAGGGCTGAGAAGCTGTGCTGCAGGAGGAAAAAGATACTGGGAGAGGGGGTAGGGATAAAAGTAGTGCTGATGATGGGATAGGGGAGATACAGGAACAGGGGAATGGATGTCAAGCAGGGGTGTTTATCACCATTCCAGTGAAAAACACCTCTGTGAATGGCAGATAAAGAGCCACTGGAGGGTACCAGAACAGTGCCGGAGTGAGCGGGGCGTGACCCGCGATGTGTCAGGGGGCAGTGCTGGACATCCCCAGTGACACAGAGCCAGGGACAGAGGCACTAAACATCCACTCGGCCTTTATTAACCCTTTATTAACTTAGTAGAGGAACACAGAGAACGAGGCAATGCCGAGGGGGCAGTCGGGGCTGCACCCACCTCCTCCAGGCCCTTGGTACCCGAAATGTGGGGTGATGGGGTGATGCTGGAACCCTCCCTAGGGAAAGACAAGCCCACAGCAGTTGGCCCACTCGGGAAGGCCATGTCCCCAAACAGCAACACCACTCGCAGCTGTCTCTCAGCAGAGCTTCTTGGCATTTTTTTGGTGCCCAGAATAGAGTCCTCCACATTCCTGGATTTTTGCAAAGCCCAGAAATAGCCCCGAGCTGCCTTGGGGCAGATATTCAGCTCTGCCTGAGGCTAAATTTTCCCAACTCTTCTCAGAAGCTCTTTAAATTACCTGTGTGGTCATGATGCTGCTCCTGCAAAGAAATTCCAGCTGACACCGAAGAGCCAAAAACATCTGCAGAAGTGACCAAAGATCATGAACCTTCAGTTTGGATGTGCTGGAAATTGCAAAGAGATCTGATTTTGACAATCAAGAGCAGGAAACAAGACACTTTTTTTTCTTTCACCTCCTCCCACCCTCTCAGATTTGCAAATGCAACTTTATACATGTGCAAAATGTTAATTATTTGACTATAATTAGTAGACATTTCCTAAAGCATGAAATGATAATTTAACTCTTATTTCCTCTTCAACACAGCTGGTCTTTAGTTACAATATTTTATTTTACTTCTTTGTCTAGCACCTTCCTCTGTTTCTGGTGGTTTTCTTTTCAGCCCATTTCCCACCCCAGAACTCACCTATTAACTCTGTGAACCAGAGCTCCTCTAATAATTGCAAGATGTGGCTTGCAGACAGGGCAAAATCTCTCTTAAACCCTTTCAAAGGGGAATTATTTCTGTTTATTTGATATGTGTTAGTCATTACATTTATGTTCTATACCCGTAGTGCTCCCCACCTCCAAATCAGGGATCTATTGTATGTGATGCCGGACAAATTCATTTGAAGGGATAAGGTGTACTCCTGAAAGCTTGGAATTAGAAAAAAAAAAAAGCCCTATTAAGTTGTACGATTGACATTAATCATCCAACTGTGATCAGTGCTGTTCTTACATCTGAGTTGGTAGGTGAGCATGTGAAAATCTCAATTCTCACTTTTAAAGGTCAATTCCTCGCCCGTACAGTTATAACAAACAGGTACTCTTGGACCAAAACAGTAAAACACTTCATGGATTCTATGTAAAAAGAACATGTTTACAATCGCCACTCTGTCACAGAATGGGCCAGTCTACGGCAGAAAGAAAAAGCTTGAATTTCGAACAGGCACAGTCCTTTGTAGGACTGAAAACGAGAGAACGTACTGCAGTTTGCAAAGAGAACAAAGTGTGATCCAGGCGTCAGGAGGGAGCACCTGTGACGGTGAGCAGAGTGTTTTAGAGCCCGACTAGTCCTCAGTCTTTGCTAGAGCCTAAAATCCCATCAATACTCCCCGTTGCATCTTTGTCCCATCTCTTTTTCCCCTTCCTTTGGAAAAACCAGATAGTATTTTAACATTCTCTAAAGCCTCACAAGTGGGTTGTGAGGGCAATGAGAAACAGAGATGCTCTCTCCTGCCCAAAACCTCACCCTCCCAGGACTAGCCTTCCCTGCCCACCCATCACTGAAGCATCCCAGGACCACTCACCTATTCAGCAGCCTCTGAACTGGGGAATCAGGGAGCTTGCCCTGCTCCCCACATCTCCTTCAACACGTGTCTCCTCTGGCAGAGCTTCCCTGTGGACCAGGGCCACTGGTAGAGGGGTTAGGGCAGAGATTTAAACCTTTCCCCGCTGACTGAGCATCCCCAATGGGCTGCCTGGCTCCCGGATTAAGCAGCAGCACTGGTTTCCCAGCCAGCTTTTGTGGGTGTTCACCCATCCGTGCAGATTCCCCCAGTCCAGCATGGAGCTGTGCCAGTATTTAGGAGTCACTTTTGTCAAGGAATGGATTCTCTGGGGAGAAAAAATGGGAGGAGGATGGGACAGATGTGATTCTTCACATGCAGCTGCCACATCCAAGGGCAGAAGCACTTAGGAAATTGGGTCCCTATCTGCAGGGATGCGCTTCCAGCTTCGGGACAGGTCAGTGAGCTGTTAAAGTTTCACTTTAAAATTTCACCTGGAAAAGCAGGTGGGAATGGGGGCACGTTCAGTCACACAGAGCTGACACACACTCTTGGGTCAGGAGGCTGAGCTGATAGTGACCATCTGATGAGGGTAACCCATGGCAGATCCCAGGCAGCCCCAAATTTCCAGGAAACAACCAGCCCAGAGTGCCACAAAGCAGCATCTCCTTGTCAGTTTACCTCCATCCCCTTGGAAAAGAAAGTTGCTTTCAGAGTCTGAAGAAATCAGTTGCTTTCCTGCCCTGATTTCCCTGGTGTGAAGGCGCTCCAGGACATGAGTCCCTTTGCTCTTACTGGCCTTTGAGTACTGGGTTTGGGTCCTGCACCATGGGATGAACCAAATGCCTCATGGCACCTGAACCGTGGCGTAGGCAAGGCATGAGACCACAACACACCTGTGCTCCATGGCACAGGGCATGCCAAGCCCAGCAGCCAACAGGGCAAACCCAAAATTGACCCGCCGAGCAGCAATGTCAGTCAGCCACAGAGCAGGGGATTGAGGATGCCAGATTTGGGAGGAGATGCTCTCCACAGCACAGCTCCCTTTAGTGAGCGATGGAGAGAGACAGGACCCTGGCAGAACTTCCCCCACAAGGCCACCCCTTTCCCCTGACTCACACAAGCCCTGTACGAGCCCCCATCCGATGCCAGGCCCCGTTACACAACCCCCAGCTCCCGGAGCGCCGTGGGGCGCGCGCGGCGACACAAAGGGCTTTGCTTAGCAGCTGTGTTTGCTCAGGGCGGCTGATTTTGGGAGCACAGCTGATGACATGTGGTTGGCCAGGCGACCCGGGAGACGGGTGCTGAGCTTGCAGCTTCCTTTTTTAATAGGTGACTCAGGCGCTCGGTAGCTCACTGGGGTTGGTGGTGGGAGCCGGGCTGTGAAGCAGTGCCAGCGGCAGAGGTGGTGGACACCAACAGGTGGGTAGCGTTGTTTGTTCATAGGATAAAGTGGTTTAAATAGAAAGTGGAGCGAGACAGAGCTGCCCTGTTACTGGTGAGATGGGGTTTTCTCAGGGCAGAGATGGGGCAGAGGTTTTGTTGGTGATTTGTTATCCACTTGTTAGGAGCTGGCTGCCAGGTGTAAGACGATTCTGGTTCAAGAGACCTGCAATATTATCTCCAGCAGGAGACAGAGAGTTCAGTGATTTATGGGCAATAACTGCAGAGGAAGTGAATGAACTTCTGGATTAATATTTTAGAGTCTTTTTCCTCCATTGCCTTGCCTTCTCCTCCTGTGTTTAGAAAGATCAGTGAGTACAAAGGAATACAAGGAATTATTTTCCCCTGTTGCAAGTTTCCATGTCCCACAACCCTCCCTGCCTGCCTGGGGTGTGACTTATGGGACAGAGAGGCTGTAAACCAAGCCTGACCTGCACGGGAAGAGCTCAAGAAACCTGACAGCTGCTCTAACGGGCAATCCTAACATTGCAGCCCCTCACACAAAATGTGCAGATTCATCCGGCGCCAGACACCGGCACGAAGGACATTTTGCCGACAAATGCCAGCAGGGAGGAGCATTCCCCGTATCCTTCATTTGGACAGCAGCGCCGTCAGCCGCGGTGCCAGCCACTGGGTGGGACAGGAGGAGGGGGGTTTCAGGAGATCTTTTCCTCCTATTTTAGCTCGCAGGAGATGCTTTAATGCCTGAAGTATCGTGTTTAACACCCCTGGGGCCGCAGTCCGTGCAGTCAATCAGCGCGGCGCGGGATGCATCACTCAGTGCTGGAGCGGATGCCAAGCGCACCAGCGGAGCCTTTTTGCTCAGCGAGGCAGAAATGTGGAGCCCGGCATAGGTTTCAGGCTGGGCTTCCACCTCATACACAACAAACATCACCCTAAGCCCGGTGTGCATAGCGACCTTTAGCTGTGCTTCAGCATCTCCGGCAGGAAGGCTCCCCGAGCTCCCTCCCAGGGGATGCTGTGAAGCCGCACCTTGATCCCAGCTCCTGGGATGTCCTCGGTGCCGCTCGGATGTCGCTCTCCCCGCACACGCGACAGCTCAGCCTTCTCGTTAGCGGCGCGAACTGTTGTTCTTCGGCTCTTATCTATAATTAGCGATTTAGAGGGTGGCAGCAGCCTGTTTCAGGCAGAGACCAGACTTTGTGCAAGTGCAGAGCCAGCCCAGCGGGTTGGAGCAGCCCCTCTCCAAGGCAGGAGGCTTTGTGAGAAGTGATAAGCAAACAGCCTGTGCACTGGGGAAAAAAAAAAAAAAAGAGAAGGGAAGAAGGAAAAAAAAAAGGAAAGAAAACAAAGGCAGCGATAAGGGGATGACTTCGATGAAAGACTTGTATCTAATTATATCTGTCATTAAAACAAGCCTTGTGGCCTTTCATCCATCCAAGCTAACGGGTGAAGGAACGGGCAACAATGACACTGTGCTATTTTCCACTGCCTGAACTGGAAATCTTCCTTCAGCTGCATAATTTGTTCGTGGCTGGAGGGGCAGGTTGCTTTTCTTTGTGCAGTATGTAAACCTACAGGCCTATAGGTTAGTACAAATTATATCACCTCTGCAGTAGTGCCTGTAGCCCACGGCGGGAGAAGACCATTAAACATCACCAGCCCAGCTCATGGACATGGGGATGCTTTTGCTAAACACTTCGCACCGAACTGGTTAATCACAGGAACACTCACATCAGCCTAGGCAGGGTCCCTGTCTTGCCATGAGGTGCTCCCATCTCCTAGAGGTGGTGTTCAAGACTGTCAAGGGCTTGTGTTCATTTTCCCAGCCAGAAAGGCTGCAAATCTGTGCTTGGTTTCCTTTCTACCTTGCATCTAGCAAGGCTCACTGTGCCCTGTTCTCCCCATTGCTCTTACTGGGGGGTTTAGCCAAATCTCATTACCGTGCAAAGAAGAAACTCTGTTTGCCAGACTGATTGGACCCCTTTTTGCCTTTCCAGTAGGTAATTCAGCAATGCAGGAGGAAAGAAAGAGATTCCCAGACAAGGTTTTTTAATTCCTCAAAAGGAATTGTTTCAGATTCCCCAAAGCTTTCTGCAGCTAACTCAGCACATGCTGCAAGACCCCTCCTGATGTCCGTAGGACAAAGGGGAACAGTTTTAAACTGAAAGAGGAGAGGTTGAGGTTAGCTATTAGGACGAAATTCTTCCCTGTGAGGGTGGTGAGGCCCTGGCACAGGCTGCCCAGAGAAGCTGTGGCTGTCCCATCCCTGGAAGCGTCCAAGGCAAGGCTGGACAGGACTTTGAGCAACCTAGTGGAAGGCATCCCTCCCAATGGCAGGGGGGTTGGAACGAGATGTTCTCCAAAGTTCCTTCCAATACAAACCATTCTATGATTTCTAGGATGCTGTTCATCAACAGAAAAAAAAAAAAAAATCCAAGATCTAGTCTGTTTGGGGTGTCTTGAGCAGAGTAGGAGAAAATGATGCAACCAGAGGGTGGTTGCAACCTCACAGCCTATCTCAGGATGCAGCAGGTCTGCCCCAGCCTTGCCACTGGCTCCAGTGGCTGTACACAGATCATTCCCTTTGCCTCGATGTTTAAGCTGTGGACAGCAGAAATCAGGGAGAGAGGTGCTGTATTTACATGGAGATTTAGCAAAAAAAAGAAAAAAAGCTTTAAGGAAATACCTTCTTCTGTTTCCCCCTTTGGTGTCCTACTGACCTCCACCAGAACTGGGCAGCTAAATCTGTATTGCACCCCACTGCTTCCCCATGTATCCAGCCTTGGTTCTGCATCAAAATGCCTGCACATCTGCAGGGGCAGCTGGAACGAAGGACAACAGAAATCTTGGGGTTTGGCACCTTCCAGCAGCACAATTGGCAGGGTCTGACAACTCACTGAGGTCTCTCTGCTCTTGTCATCATGGCTCTTTTGTGCATGTTTGTGCCTATAGAAACCGGTATCTCAATTGAAGCACCTTTAGTGCACAAAGTTGCCTCTTGTCAGTTTAAAATAAAACCAGAGTAAGTTTCTTTCAGTATTTTAGAGAAAAACTTGAAAATCTGAACTTAAATGCAGAACACAAAGAAGAAGAGTCATTGGGTTTGTTGTTTTCTAATTCTCGTGATTTGGGGGCTGAGGTTTGAGGCAAAGAATGCTGGAATGCCTGCAGTGCTTCTAGTGTGCACGTATTAAAAAGTACATCAGCCCTTTCCTGGCTGTGCAATAGCTGGATTTGTGGAGAGAGAGCCCATTGTTCAAACAGAAAGCATTGCAAATACCTCACTAAATCCAAATGCAGCAGGGCAAGCCCTGCAGAGAATAGGAGAACCTTCTCGTGTTTTTACAGTGGCAACAGAAAAATTACAGCCCTGACTGACCTGGAGGGCTGAGATGCATCCTGTAGGTGGAAAGCTCTATGTATTATATATGGTTGTGATGGGAGGTGGAGATGGCCATCCTCACACCTGGCCGATTAATGCAAAAAGAAAGATTTTGGAGTTGCCTCTTTCTTTGAAAACTGAAGTTCCAGTGGGGACCCCATGGGAGCTGGTGCAGCTCAAAATATCAGGTCTGTAAATTCAGAGCAGGGTTTGGTCCTCTGGCTCTACCAAGGGCTCCCTGCTACATCCTGGGGCAAGTCTCACCCTTTTCCTCTCTCCTGAAATGAGCTCCCAGGGGAGAGACAAAGATAAATGGGTATAACTGCTTGTGAGGCACACCCATAGGAGAGTGGTGTGGCCACGGAGCAAAAAAAGTGGGAATTGGCTCAAGCTGAGTATGTGTAGCTCCTCCATGTCCTCTGACTCACTCGTGTTTGGTGATGGCCTTGCCCAGGGATGCAGGAATGGGGCCATCAGGTCACTGCCAAACGTGTCACTCATCCAGGCTCAACATCCACCTCAGCCATGAAGGAGAAGGGAATGTCCACGTTCTCCCTGAACCAGAAGGGTGTGATGTTAAGTTTTGGGGGACCAGGGCGGGGACTGTGGGGGGAATCGGTGTGTCGTGCCAGAGGCCTGACAGAGCCGGTGGACAGCGATGCTGGCCCTGCCCTCCCACCCGTGGCTCGTGGCTCACCACACACGTCTGTCCCTGTTTCAGATGATCGGGCACGGTCATTTTTAGACCCATCAGGCAGCACCAGCCACATACTTCAGCAAGGACGAGGGAGGTCCTCTGCGCCCTCCGTGAAGGAGCTGTCGGCTCTGTATCTCTCCCAGACAGCTGCTGCTGCTGACGCCAGCCCCGCACAGCCGGTAAGGACCGGGTCCTCCCCCTCCCCAGCCACCAGTGGCATCCCAGCAATGTCCCGTCCCGGCAAGTGGCTGTGAGAGGGTGAGAGAGAACGTCTGGTTCTGTAAATCTGAAGAAACACCGTTTGGTTTCCCAAAAGTGACCATTTTCCCCTTGTCACTTGAAAATATAAGATAAACATGTACAAACACATGCATAGATCACATACTTATTAAATTCACACATGAACACACACACCAGGCACACACACATGCCCCCCCAATCACTAGACTATTCAGTTTACTCATACATAAGATTTCCATTTTATTTCTACATTTATATTCACATACATCCATGGAGGAAATATTCAGTACAGACTAACATGTTCATCTCCATGCTATCCTCATTCCAACACACACACACGCATATACATTTTATATATATATAGAGAGAGAGAGAGAGAGAGATAGATATAGATATAGATATAGATATATATAGAGATACATGCCACACTCAAGCATAACTTTACAGTGCAACCGCCCTGTGCTTCTCTTTTTATATCCAGTAGTCTGGGATTCAGGGATTTAATCCCCTGCTCCAGTCTGATCATCAGGCCATGGGATAATTCAGGTTATAAGGGTTATGAGGCACATTTTTTCCCATTTCTCTAGTTCCACTGGTGATCCAGGAGTAACATGGGATGGGATTTTATACCTGGACTCTTCCTGCAGGCACGCTCATGTTTCCCCACACTCTTATCCTTTTATTGGACCCCTGTTCAGAGATGCAGTCTCTCGAGTGTGTATCAGGGAGAGGTCCAGACGAAGCAGTCCCAGTTGAAAATAAATAAGTGGAGACTGCATTTGGAAAACTACAACTGGTTAGAAAACCAAAAAAATTTTTGTAAAATTACAAAGCAATAAATTACCCAATTCATAATGCAATTACAAATGTAGATCAGTTTTACTTTTTTAAATATTGAAGTATGAGGAAAAATATAGGCTAAATCAAACTTTGGAAAAATCACTGCTAGTTTTCTTTTTCCCCTAACTTTGAAAAAATGGGTTTGGTGTTTTATTTGCTGACTGAGACTTTAGAAAACATATTTCTGATCAACCTGGAAAAAAATGGTTTTCTCAACTGTACGGAACTGCCAGTAAACCAAAACAGAAAACCACACCTGTGTGGTTTACAGGTCTTTGTAATGGATATACACATTACTACAGATAAGTACATAAAAATATATATGCAGATAATGTGCCTTCCTGTGCAGTTTAATGGCATTTCTCCTCATATCTTTTCCAGAGTACTGCAAAGGACAGCTCCATTCACTCTCCCCACAGACAGAAAAAAAGCAAGGTAGGAAATGTTTAAGATAAGCACTGTTATCTAACCAAATATTTGTGGCCTGTGAGTGTGATCTAAATACTCACACAAGGCAGCCAGGAGCACTTTCATACTGAATATAGCTATCAGCTGCTCGGTTGACCTTCCCCACATTCAGAAGTTCTTCACAGATTAAAAAAAAAACAAAACAACCAACTCTTATTTTTAAAAGTGCATTCCAAGTACGTTGGCTTATGCAAAAGATCTGCATTTTTCACTTGCTGCAAAATATGCTGATTTTGGTATTCTGAGTGTGGGTTTCTTTTACTAATGTTCAAAACTTATTTTTAGCCAGAACAATCTGTGTGTAACAGAGTGAAATAACACCATGCACCATTGCTTTGAGCAACAACTAATAATATTCCAGGCATAACTCTGCAGACGTAACTGCACAGGCACGCCAAGGGTCAGCAGATCTGTTTACTGAAAGGAAAGCCACCAGGATTACAGTCTCTTTTAGACAATGATTAAAGGCTTCAGCTACCCTCCCTGTGGACAAATGCCCAGGCAGTGCAGGTTGCAGGTATTCAGTTCAGTGTTCGGTGCCCACAATGCACAAACTGAGAAGAAAAATTGCAGAAATGGAGGCTCAAAGGGAGGCTGGACAACCACAGTCCACTCTGTTCACTCCTGTACCAACACTGCTGTGAATTTGAGATGAGCTCTGTCTGACTGAGTATTAACAGGTCTAACTTTCCTGGCCCCCCAGCTGTAGGTGTTACCACAACCTCTGGTCCTGCAGCCTTGCTTTTCCCCTGAAGGCAGCACAGATTTTGGCCTGCTGATGCCAGCAGTTTGCAAACCTTAGTTAGCCTTGTGCCTGTACAAGTCTGCAAGCCAGAAGAGCTTTATTTAAGTCTCCAACTATGTAAATGTGCATCTATTCTTGTGCAAATGGTGATGTGGAGTACACTCCTGAGTGCAACAGAAAAGATCATTAGTCAGATAAACATCCTTCCCCAAACCCTCCCTCCTGAGCAGTGGGCACCCCATAGTCCTACCAAAAGCTCCTCACGTTACCTCATTACCCAACCTCATCAACTTTGGTTCCCTCTCCCCATTTTCTTCCTGAGATCTCTTCACAAATAGCTCCTTGGCTTTCTCCTGCACCCAGATCCTTTGTTCCCAGACTCTCTGCAGGTCCTCAACTGGGGACACAACAGTCCTGGACACTGGGCAGCAGGAGGGAGAAGTCAGCTTTTAGCTGACTTTTTAAAGTCAGCTTTATCCTTCTTGTGGTCAGTCTCTCTTGGTGCCATAGTCCAAATCGGGCACCTCTGTTGTGCTTTAGCTGGACTGAATCCTGGGAATTGTAGACTAACTACCTCACCCGGATTAGAGACCTCGCTTTGCTGTGGAACCAGGGCTAACACCAAGCCTGGAGCGTGTGCAGTGATGTGATGTTTTGGAGTGCTGTGTGCTACTGAACCAAAGGTATGGAGCTTACTTAGTGCATGGATTTCCCCCGCTGGCTTTTCCCTTTGCCGTTCACTCCATTAACGGCCACAGGGATGGGGCGTGAGAGGTGATGCTGACGTTTAAAACTGTTTCCCCAAAGATGTCAGAAGCTCAGAAATCATCTAAAGTTGCCATCAAGAAAATGGAAGATGACTTGCCTCCCCCTCCAGCCGTTGGCTCAGTCCAGGTCATCACTCCAGGGGGTCAAGATCTCAACGCACTCCCTGTGCCTCCTCCAAAGCAAGCCTTCTCCAAGTTCTACCAGCAGCGCCAGGTGAACGAGCTGAAGAGGCTCTACAGGCACATGCACCCCGAGCTCAGGAAGAACCTGGAAGAAGCTGTGACTGAGGACCTGGCAGAAATGCTTAACACCGAGGATCCCAATGCACAGGCCTCTGTGAACCTCGATAAAGTTCTCCCGGGAGAGGTTCAGTCCATGCGCTGGATTTTTGAGAACTGGGCACTTGACTCCATTGGGGACCACCAAGCCACGAAGAAGCTGACAGAAGAAGAGATCATTCCCAGTGGGGATGTGAAAAGCACTTCCCTGAGGTTTGAAAGCCAGTCCATAAATGGATACAACCTGTCAACATCAGCCAAGGTGTCGGAAACAGACCTTGCCAGAGGTGATGTTCGCACTGCCCGGTGGCTCTTTGAAACCCAACCACTGGACGCATTAAACAAACTATATTCGGATGAAACTGAGGTACAGGAGGCAGTTCTCAAGGAGCCTGTCCAGGGAGGTGATGTGAAAGGGGCCAAACAGCTCTTTGAAGCACAGTCCTTGGATGCCATAGGACGCTGCTCCTCAGTGGAGGAGAAGAGCATCCTACAACTCAAGTCAGAAATCCAGGAGCTTAAAGGCGATGTTAAGAAGACTGTCAGGCTCTTCCAAACAGAGCCGCTCTGTGCCATCAGAGACAAAAGTGGGACTATCCATGAAATCAAGTCTGTCTGTCGAGAAGAAATTCAGAGCAACGCAGTCAGGACGGCTCGCTGGCTGTTTGAGACTCAGCCCCTGGATACCATCAACAAGGACACTTCCAAAGTACAGATAATCCGTGGGATTTCACTGGAGGAAATTGGAAGGCCTGATGTCAGCGGCGCACGGTGGATATTTGAGACTCAGCCTCTGGATGCCATCAGAGAAATCACAGTTGAAGAACAGGACTTCAAGGCTTCAACAGATTTTGTCACAGGGGCAGATGTCACCAAGCAGCGATTGCTCTTTGAGACCCAGACTCTCGATTCCCTGAAAGGAGAAGCTTCAGAAAGTGTTGTAGCCAAAGAACAAGTCATTGGAGGTGATGTGAAATCTACACTCTGGCTCTTCGAAACGCAGCCAATGGAAACACTGAAAGACAATTTTGAGGTGGGACGTTTGAAGAAAGTAGAGCTTTCAGCAGAGGAGAAGGGAGATGTGAAGCAAAGAAAACACGTCTTTGAGACCTGTCCCCTTGGCAGTATCTCCAAGGCGTTTGAGGAAGAAATTCCAGCCACCAGCATGGAAGAGGTGGTGAAAGGGGATGTGAAATCTTTCAAGACCCTGTTTGAGACTCTCCCCTTAGACAGCATTAAGCAGGCAGATGCTGAGCCTGCCACCAAAGAAGAGGAGGAGAAGATTCCAGCTGGTAACGTCAAAGCCAACCAAATCCTGTTTGAGACAACACCCCTGTATGCCATCAAGGATAGCTTTGGCAATTTCCACGAAGTCACCTCTGTAAGCAGAGAGCAGATCATCAGTGGTGACGTCAAGAACTACAAGTGGATGTTTGAAACCAGGCCCCTGGACCAGTTTGATGAAAGCATCAAGAAAGTGGATATAATACGGGGGATAACAAAACAAGAGGTGGTGGCTGGTGATGTCAGGACAGCCAAATGGCTCTTTGAAACGCAGCCCATGGATGTCATTCATCTCCAAGCCACAGAAGGGGAAAAGCATCCCTCAGTGAAGCGGGAGATCTCCCAGAAGGGGGATGTGAAGACCTGCCGGTGGCTGTTTGAGACCCAGCCCATGCACACCCTGTACGAGAAGGCTGAGAAGAAGCAGGAGGAGGATGGCAGTGTGCCCCAAGCCGACGTGAAGTCCTACACATGGATGTTTGAGACTCAGCCCCTTGACTCCCTGAAAGGCCAGGAGGAGCAGTATTTGCAAGTCAGTAAGGCCTACAGTCAGGAGGAATTACAGGGAGTGGATGTCAAAACTGTCCGGCACCTGTTTGAGACTGAACCCTTGGGCAGCAGCTCTGTCAGTGAAGCTGACCGGAAAAAGACCATGCGGTACTCCAGTCGTGTGGAGTTCCAGTCTGGGGAAGTGTCCAGAGTGAAAGAGTTCTTTGAAACCAAGCCCTTGGACACAGCCACCAAGCCAAAATCCCAGAAGGATGATGGAACAATTGAAGCAGGGTCTGTGCACAAGTTCACGTGGCTCTTTGAGAACTACCCCATGGACACTCTGAAGGACAACTCTGAGGGCATCCAGGAAATCCCTCCAGAAAAGGATGTTAAGGGGGGAGATACTGGAGGAAAAAGGTTCGTATTTGAGACCTATTCCCTTGACCAAATCCATGACAATGTGGACGAGACAGAGCTCCAGAAGATCCAGAAAGACACCATGAACAAAGCTAATGTCAAGTCCTGCACAATGCTCTTCGAAAGCCAACCTTTATACGCTATCCAGGACAAAGAGGGGGGATACCATGAGGTCACCTCAGTGCAGAAAGAAGAAGTCATGAAAGGTGATATGAAAGGTGCCCGATGGTTGTTTGAAACTAAGCCCCTGGATCAGATCAAGAAGGAGGAAGAGGTGTTTGTGATTAGGGCTGTCACCCAAGAGGATATCAAGAAAGGAGATGTCCAGACTGCCCGATGGAGGTTTGAGACAGAGCCTCTTGACTCGTTCTCAGGGGGAAAGTTGTCTGTGCCCAGAACAGTGGATGATGTGCAGAAGGGAGATGTTCAGTCCAACAAGCAGCTCTTTGAGTCCCAGCAAGTGGGCCAGAAGAAGTACGTGAGGATGGTCAGTGTCAGTGACGTGCAGCGGGGTGACGTGAGGACATCCACTTGGCTCTTTGAGAACCATCCTGTGGACTCCCTGTACGGGGATGCGGAGAGAAGCTCATCCATGAGCACAGTGCAGAGAGAGGACAGCCAGAAAGGGGATGTAAAACGCTGCACCTGGTTGTTTGAAACCCAGCCCATGGACACCCTTAAGGACACAGAGGTGACAGCCAGTGCTGGGGCCCAAGAAGAGATCCCTCGCGCAGATGTGAAAAGCACAACATGGCTCTTTGAGAGCACGCCCTTGGATAAATTTAGTGCTTCTGAAAGTAGCATAGAAATAGAACTGAAAGAAAGAACCATGAAGGAGACTTTAGAGACTCTCTGCACTTGCCAGGCTATCCAGCATGATGGAATCCTCATTGAAGCTAATGATATGGAGAGTGTGAAGATGGTGAAGTACCAGCTCAGCAGCCCAGGAGCTCCAGAGATCCTGAAAGAGGAGATTGTGGGAGGCCACTTGCAAAGGATTATGCTTCAGCTCCTGCACAGAACCAACGTGGAAGCACAGAGCATGCTGGTGGAGGAGGACAGAGAGGGCAAGATCAAAGTAAGCCCACTGCAGCTGCTGGACCAGAGTGAAGCTGCTAAAGGCAAAGAGGACTTGAGTGGAGATGTAGCCAAGGCCTTACAAGGTCTCCTCAGTCAAGATGCTTCCATCAAAAAGGGGATGGTCCTACAAGAGACAAAGTCAGGATCAGTGAAGATGACTCTCTACTCCCTCCTGTTCCATTCTGTCCAGCAGAAAGTCGTCAAGGGGGATGTGAAGTCAACGATTGGGAATCTCTTGGCTTCTTCTCAGGAGCAGAAAGCAGCAGCCACCATCAAGCGTGAGGACAACGAGAAGGGAAATGTCCAACTTTTCGCAAGCTGCATTGAGAAGGGAGACCTCAGCTATCTGAAGAATCTCCAGCAGGAGTCAGAGATACAATCCCTCATCTCTTCCCAAGCAGAGGAGGGGGCAGATGATAGTGCCCCGCGGGCTGTGCAGGGGGCTAACATACATGTCTTGCCAAATAAAGGACAAATAGAGAAAGTAATTGCGGGAGGTGAGCCAGGGGCTATGGAGGGAGCAAAAAAGGGATTTGTATGTGAAAGCACGGGCAGAGAGGGTGTGTTAGAGAGAGAGGCTGTGCATGCAGCAGGTGTGACAGGCACCACTGTGCAATGTCTTGGGAAGCCCCTGCCCACAGTGATGGGAAAGGAAGAAATTCTGTCTGGAGGGCTTAAGGTGACTACAAAGTCAATCCAAAGGGTTGCAGATGTCAGCAAGAAGGCAGAGAAGGAAGAAGCCAACACTGCCCATTTGAAGGAACCAAAAACTATGATGCAAGGCACATTTCCAACCCAAGTGACAGCTCAGAGGGCAGAAGTGGATGGGAAACAGCAGAGTGTGGTGACTGGGGAAGCCAGCCAGACTCAGACAGAAGAAAAGGCCCTGGGGAGTGATCTTCAGGCTGCAATGCAGAGCCTGAGGCTGGCGACAGCAGAAGCAAAAAACATTCAGCACCACGTTCAGAGCAAGTTCCAGAGGAACAGGGAGGAGGTCCACACAACCTGCAGGCAGCAGACAGTCAGCTCACAGGGGACTATGACCCTTCAATCGAATGTACACCAACAGGACTCTTCATCCACCAAGCAGGAGAGCAGCAGCACTGCCACCAGGACCACCACCACCAGAGTCCAGGAGGCATCCAAGACCCACACAAGCGTGTCTCAGAAGAGCATAGCATCACACAAAAAGGTCAGTGCTTCTGAGGAAGTACAGGGAGGACAACTATTGAGCCAGGAAATCCAAGTTGTGCCCAGTAGAGATTTTAGCATTAAGGATGGCCTTTATACTGCCACACCTGTGAAAACCTATATAAACCCTTGTGTTGAGTCTGATTACAAAGATCAATCAGTGCAAGAAGAAAGAGATGTTGGTGTCAGAGGGGATGTGCAGACAGCTATCAGAGCACTGCAAAGTGCCGCCACAGAACAGCGCCTGGTAGAAAAGGAGGACGTTGTCCGAGGTAATTTAAAAGCCACACTTCAGTCACTGGAAAAGTCTAACGTTAATGTCTCCAGAGGGGATTTTAAAGCCGCTATGATATACAGAAATGCAGGGCAGTCCTATTCTGTGTGTAAAAAGAAAAATGAGACTCAACTCGCTAGTAACGAGACTGCTGTAGTGGCTTCAGGGTCACAGGCTGATAATGACTTTCCTCCTCCTCCCTCAGTTGCTGTGATGAAAGCAGAGCATTGCCCACCCTCAACTAAAGCAGCAAGAGAAGGTGCCCTTCTATTACCAACCAGCAAAGATGAAGCCCCAGGATGTTCTTCACTACTCCAGACCCTTCTTCCTGCTCTCCCTTCTCTGCCCTGCAAACCCAGTGATCAGAGTCCTGCAGAGAAGCCCAGGACTCCTCCAAAACCAGAAACTACTGCCCCACCCAGGAAAAAACCTGTTCCCCCTCCAAAACCTGAGCACCTCTTACATGAGGCACATTCTGCCTCTGCAAGTAACAGCACAAGCAAATCAGCCAAACCCATCCCTCCACCCCTGCCTCCGAAACCTTCAGGCTTGAGGGAGATCAGTAAGCCAAAGCCTTCCCCCACAGAGCTGGGATTAAGCCGCATGGAAGTTCATGAACAAACAGGCTATGAGGAGGTTCAGGCAAAATGCTGCAATTTGGAGACAACTGTGAAGAAGACTGTTACAGTTCAGGGTATAAACCCTGAGAGAAAGCTGCCAAAATACACTGCCAAAACCCCTCTTCAAATAGCAGAAGAAAGGTACAAGGCCAGCAAAGGAGGACAAGGAAAGGTAGAATCAGACAGTGCTAAGACCTCAAAGCCAATGAAAAATGGAGTGGTTGGTTTTGAAGTCAAGCATGGAACGATGAGTGATAAAGCAGCTGCTCCAAGGAGATGCCCAGGTGAGGTGGCTCAGAGGCAGATGGAGCTGTGCCAAGAGGAGAACAAGTGCTCTTCACTGTCCTTTCCAACTTGTCCTGGCAGAGCACAGACACAAAATGTGCCAGGACAAACTGAGCCAAGCACCTCCCCTGCGGGCCACACCACCTCACTGAAGAGAGGAGATGGCACTGCACAAAATGCCATATCCAAGGTGGAAAGGGAAAGTGTATCTAATTCTTATGGATTGTGGGATAGTCAGAGAGTCATGCAGCAGGTGCATGAGAGGAGGCAAATGTCTCATTCCATGTCCTTCCATCAGCAGTCAATGAACTCCTTTGAGGAGCACGAGCAGGGGAACAGCAGGCAACTGAAAAGTCCTGATAGGGAGGCAGAGACACCTGCCCAGGAGAAGCCAGCGGTTGTTATGAGAGAGAAAACAAAGAGAGAAACGGAAGATGAACGTCGGAAGCGGTTGTCAGTACACAAAGAGGAGATCATGAAAGGCAATGTCAAGGAGGCTATGGAGATCTTTGAGAACCTCAGGAGACAGGAGCAGCTGCAAGAGATCTTGAACCAAGTGAGGGAGTTTGAGGAGGAGACAAGCAAAGTGGATGTGAAAGCTCTCAAGAGCTTCTTTGAGAAAGTCCCTGAGTGGGTCGTGCGCCAGAAGGCCAAGCAACAGGACAAGGCTGAGGCAAAGGAAGATGCTGACAGTGTCTCCTCAGTGGATCTGGTTTTTGAGGACCTGGAGCGAGCAAGTGCTGAGATTCTCCACCTGAAGGAGCAGACACTTGCCCGCATCCAGGACATCGAGGAGGCCATCAAGAAAGCTATTTATTCTGTTTCGAGTCTCAAGTCTGAGTCAGACATCGCTGGGCTTTCAGGGCTGTTCAAGGAGTCTCTGGGGAGCACCCAAAGCTCTGTGAGCAGTAGCAATATCCGTAAAATCAGCATTGTCTCGAGCAAAGCCAAGCAGGAGGAAGTCATGCTGGAGACAGAGGAAGCAGCATCTGTGGAAAGTGCAAAGGTGGCAGAAAAGACTGAGGCAGCCAAGGCAGACCTAGGGGTCTCCCGCCTCATTCAGTCTCGTGTCAGCTCTCCCTCCTCACCTTCCTATATCTCCATTGAGTCTGCTGCCAGGAAACCAGCAGAATCACCCAGGACAGCACATTCCCCCCAGGATGGCCCTTCACCAGACTGTCTTGACTCTCCAGGAAAGAGGGATACTTTTGCTCAGAGCAGCTTTAGCTCCTTTAACCACCCCTCAGCAGGGTCTGCTGGGCATGACACAAAACCCTTAGAGAAGAGGCCAGACCCCATCCAAACAAAAGCTGGGCTGAGCTCGATGAAACAGCACACGCTTGGCAATGCCAACCATCCAACCAGTGACAGAGAGAAGTGCTCTCTGGACACCTCCAAAGACAGCTGCCACTGTGGGAGGAAAGGCAGCTTTTCAGAATACCGCTCCCTGAATGTCCCCAGCCCACAAAATCCAAGGAGGCAGAAAAGCATCTTGGAGCTGCAGACAGGGCCCGACGGGTCCAAGCTCTACGGAGCCACCCGGACTGTCATGGAGCAGTATGAGGAAATGGACCAGTTTGGAAACAAAATCATCACTTCATCCACCACAGTCACTAAGCAATCTGAGACACAAACGTCTTCCACATGTGATGTGGTTTCTCGTCCCCAGTATGAGGTATCTGCCTCACCTGTGTTTCAGAGGTACTTGAAGAGCCCAGGTGAAGACTTCCACACCAATGGGAGTTTTCAGGAGCCAGGAGTGGTCTTTGTCACCTTTGGCAACTCCAAGCCAAAGAAATAGGAGATTCTGGAGAGCAAGAGAGGACTGTATAAGACAAAAGAGAAAGGCCACGATAAACATTTCTCCTGTTTTATCCACATTACACACAGGGATTTACCTACACCCTATGGACTTCTCAGGGTCATCGTCTTGGTGTTTGCAAACAGACAGGACAAGTGCAGTCTACCTTGACACTGGAGAACAGCCCTCACCTGGCCAGCCCGACAGACTTGGTGCTGCTCCACAGCCCAGAGTCCTGGCACTGTTAAAAGCACAAGGGAAAAATCCATCCATGGGCACCTTAGGATACTTCCCCCTAGAACGTTTGGTGGGGGTGGCTGGAGGTGTTGGATCGGGCTTCTCTGAACCACTGCAGAAGGAAGGATAGGTAGGATCAATTAAAGAACCAATCAATCTGGTCATTGGCAAACAAACACCTTTATGATACTTTCTTTTTCTAAGAAGTGCATCCTACACACACACGTATATATACACAAGCTCTTATTGATGGGTGGGTTGGATAGATTTTGTCTTAGCCAATAAGAAAAGAAAAGAAAAAAAAAATCTTGAATCGTTGTCACTCTTGGACTTGGGGGAGTTATTTATCAGTTTGTTTTTCAGTTCCTGGAAAGTGTTTGATGATACTGGAAATTGTATAGCCAAGACCTACAGCTACTACAAATGCCATTCCCCCAAAGAAATATGCTATGGAAGATTCTTGAGTCAGAATGGTTACTGCTTTCTCTTCTTTATTTCTAGAATTGTAATTTATTATTCAGTATACACAAACCCCTTATTTTAGATTTTCCATGCTTTCCTCCATGTTTACTGTTCAAATTCATTTTGAGACTTTGTAAAACAATTTTTCTTATTATTATGACTTTGTTTTGTACATTCTCAACTCAAGATTTTAGATATTTTGTGGCTTTTTTTTTTTTATTTTAACTTCTATTGCTGAGTTCTGACGGTAAACATCACCTCTAAAAATACTTTAGTCTGGTTGAGTTTCTTTTATTCACTGCTTGTTTCCTTTCAAAGTGCCTAGTCATTATCTCTTGATGGACCAGTTGAATCACAAATTGAGAGCCCTCTGCATCACTGGAGGGAGTTGGTCTACATTTTCTTTAGAGTGTGGGTGGATCATCAGCCCTTCAGCAAAGAGTGTTCATACTCTTATCTGAAAAATGAGTCCAGGATGCTGCAGAACCAGGACTGTCCGTAGGTGTGTGGAGCCTGGGTAGGATGTGTACTCCAGGAAAGGTCTGGACACTTGTGTGTACCCATTTTCCCCGTGGGAGAAGGCAGCTGAGGTGTTGTGTCTCCACAAGTCTTACAAGGAGGAGCAGCTGTTGACCCAGCCCTTACTCACTGCTGTGCCTCAACTCACCTCACACTCAGCTCAGGGATGGGTGGGTGAGCAAGGAGTTTACTGCAAGTGTGGGGGAATGTGAGGAGCCTACAGAGGGACCAGATTGTTTCTCACAGAATTACAGAATATCCTGAGTTGGAATGGACTCTCAAGGATCATCGAGTCCAACTCTGGACCCTGCACAAGAAATCCCCAAAAATCCCTCCATGTGGCTGAGAGCACTGTCTGAACACTGCTTGCGCTCAGGCTGGTGCTGCAACCACTCCTGTGGGAGCCTGTGCAGTGCCCAACCACCCTCTGGGTGAAGTATCATTTTCTAATATCCAACTTAAACCTTCCCTGACACAGCTTCAGGCCATTCCCTCAGGTCCTGTCATTGGTCACAGAGATTGGCACTTGCCCCTCCACTTCCCCTCATGAGGAAGTTGAAGACAATAATAAGGTCTCCCCTCAGTCTCCTCTTCTCCAGGCTGAACAGACTAAGTGCACTCACCCACTCCTCATGCGGCTTCCCCTCAAGGCCCTTCACCATCTTTGTTGCCCTCCTTTAGACACTCTCTAATAGTTTAATGTCCTTTTATTGTGGTGACCAAAACTGCACACAGGACTTGAGGTGAAGCTGTGGAGCTGTGTCCTACAGCCTGGCTCAGATTGTAGACCTTCTGGTTGAACTACAGCCACCCACCTCATCTCACAGTGCACCACTTCATCCTTCTGAGAATGGGACAGTAACCTCAGTGAAAAAACAAAAAAAATCAGTAATTTGCTATGATTAATGTTTGCCTTTTTCCTCTGAGGAAAAATGAATGAGGAGCAGGAAACTAATGAATTAGGAGCAGGACACTGGAGAGAAAGAGACTGTTCAGAGTCTACCACTCCACATCCCTGAGCCCATAGCAAGATTTCTGAATAGCAGTTGTCATCTTGCGTCACAAGGACCTTGTTCAAGGTATTCTAGACCATGCTGGAGTTCTGCTTCCTCCCCAGAAAAGAGGTACACACCCAGATCTCATTGATTTACATCTAGAACCCCAGAAATTTGAAAGATGCCAAAAGAAGAATAGGAACATAATTTTCAGTTGCACACTGAAGGCTGAGCTGGAAGAGCAGATCATAATAAACTGAGCATATCTATTTTCAGGCAATCAGAATAAAATAACCACTTAGACCTTCCCAATTCCTTTAGTAGGACCCATTGCAAAAATAAGAGAGAGTTAGTTATCTGGAGACCCTCCTCAAAAATTTTCCAACACTCCTTTCTTACCCCTGTTCGTTTCCATCTCAACTTCCATCACACGTTTGTTTCATTTCTCTTGAAGGACAGCTGTGGGGCAATTTGAGTAAACTGCAAACAGGTTGCTCAGGCAATGAAAACTACTCCACGTAAACTCAAATAAACCCAAACATCCTGCACTGCCACTGCTTAAATCTTATTGTTTGTGTTTCTGGTTTTACAGGATTTCAAAATGTCTCAAAGAGCCATTTATGAGACTAAGATCATTTAAGACGTGTTTCTTTCATGATCTTTCCATCAGCTAGGAACTGAAATACGATGAAGAGACAGATGCTGCATTATTTCAGCACCATACATGGCTCCTTGAGACACTGAAAGAGCTGGAGAGAAAAAACAAATGCAAAGATTTGAAACTCAAACACAAGCTCAAGGATCAGCTCACGCTCCCTGCGCTTCAGACTTTGCAATAATAAACCAGAAGAGCACATACAAACTTTCAGATCCCAAATGAGCTGTCACAGTTTTTCTGTGATTTTTGGGTACAAGACATAACATTGTTCACTGCTCTTTACCCTGGTGGGTCTCTGCATTCTCACACAGTAGTTATTTTCAAAAGCAGGCTAGGAGAGTTACCTGGGCCAGGGGACATGGGACAGTTGGTATTGTCAGAACTGTACCTCCTTGAGGGGTCAAAGGATAAGTTCAGCTACAGATCTGGTTCCCTTGCAGCAGTGGACAGGAAATATGCCTCATTTGAAGTCTCCACAAAAAGTATTGCCTTTCCTACCTCTGTCAGTCACTGACCTCCCTGAGGACACTCAGTCTTCAGTCTGAAAGATTCATGCTCACCATGGAATCACAGAATCATTAAGGTTGGGAAAGCTCTCTAAGATCAATGAGTCCAACTCTTTAACTCAGCACTACCAACACACCACTAAACCCTGTCCCCAAGGGCCACACCTACTCAACTTTTAAATCCCTCCAGGGATGGTGACTCCACCACTGCCCTGGACAGCCTGTTCCAATGCCTGACAAGCCTTTCTGTGAGGAAATATTTCCTAACACCCAATCTAAACCTCCCTAGGCACAACTTGAGGCCAGGTCCTATCACTTGCTACTTGGAAGGAGAGACCAACTCCCACGTGGCTGCACTCTCCTGTTAGAGAGTTGTGGAGAGCCAGAAGGTCCTCCCGGAGCCTCCTTTTCTCCAGGCTGAGCCCCCCCAGCTCCCTCATCTTCTCCTCATCAGACTCGTGCCCCAGACCCTTCCCCAGCTTCTCCACTTATCAATAACACAGGCGTTTTCAGGCTGACTTCTCCTGCTATATGAAGGTTTTAATTCACACGAGGAAAAAAAGGCAACAACTGATAAGCCATAATCCAGCTACAACTTTCAGCACTGCAGTAATCAGCAGTGTGCTGGAAGAGCCTTCCAGGAACACCCTGTAGCTGCTTTTCACAGAAGCCTTAGGATAATTTCCTTGCCCACAGTGCCATTCAATTGCTTCTAATCACCTCTTTATCTTCCAGACCATTAGGAAGGCTTATTCCTGGGGCTGACAAATATACCTCTGAAGAGCAGGAGTGTTTGCCATGTGTCAGACAATGGGCATTGAAAATAATCCCCCCATGAAAGAGACCAACATCCCCTACAGAAGGTCATCCCACTTTGAAAACACACTCAGGAGTACATTCATTCCCAGTACAGAGGAGAGAGATCCTGCTTGTTTGCTAAACAGCTCTGCTTCCTTCTTTGGTCATGATTAAAGGAAAGCTTTTTTTTTCTTCTACAACACAAACATATTGAGTTAGTCTGTCCTCTGCCAGGATACAGACCCTTGTGCTGGGTGAGAGCTCATCACCATCAGAGGAAATTCTGCAGTCACGCTGGTGAAATTCACCTTGCAAACAGATCACTTTTGTACAACTACATAGGCCTGTTTCAGGGTAGATGTATCACCCTGTAGATTCCCTTAACTGGGCCTCCACTGAGTATACTGAGAGTACCCATTACTTCTGTATTCACTTACAGACCTATGGTCTGCTCTCTGCAGAGGACTGGAAGAGCAGAGGGGTGCTGGGATCATTGCAGACTGGAAGAAAGGCAGGGATTTTATTTACAAGCTTCCCTCTAGAAGGAAGAAAGAAAACTCAAGATGTTAAACGCATCTTCTTTAAAGTGTTGTCACAGGAAAACAAAGATGACCTGACCTTAATGATACATTCAGACAAAATGAAATTAAAAGTTAAAAAGTTAAAAATTGGTCCCTCAAGTGTGTGGTGCAAGTAAAAGACAGGGTTCTTGTTCCCTGCCTTGTTCTTTTTCATGTCAACTCATCTCTTGAGATACAGAAACATTTTTCCTGTTTCATAGAAATACAGACTCAGAGAATGGTTTGGGATGCCAGGGACCTTAAAGATCATCTAATTTCAAAGCCCTGCCATGGGCAGGGACACTTTCCACTAGATCAGATTGCTCAGGGCCCATCCAATCCGGCCTTGAACATTTCCAGGGGTGGGGCATCCACAGTTTCTCTGGATGCCAACTTGTTTACTCTGGTCACAGATAAAATCCGGCCATCAGCCCACTCCACATGAGAGCATAAAGAAAGCTTGCTTTTTCTTTGAGCTGACAACACTGCAAATGAGAGTAGGAACATATGGAAAGAAACCCAGAGGGATCAGAGACCACCAGCAAAACTGTGGCAAATAACCCCTCACAAAGAAGCAGAGTTGCCCTGATGTGAGGAAGTGTCAGTACTCAGAGCGCTGACCTGTCAGGGTTAGGCTGGGCTCAGCTGTGCTCCTTCTAAGGCTTCAGAAAAACCTGAATTTTCAGATTAACTCACCAGCTAAGCTGAGCCTCTGCTTTGCACCACAGTGCACAGAGACATCTTCACTGCCACCTGCACCCTCTGGGTCACTTGACCATGCAGAGTACCTGGAGCTATTTCTGCAGCTGGGCTGATAGCCAAGATTCTTTTTTCCCTCCCTCTCTCTCTCCACTAATTTGGCTGGTGCTGGCAATGCTTCCTAGAGAGATTCTCTGGGCTTTTCACATGAAGAGGTGTTTGAGGAACCCGGTCGTGGCACGCAACACAATCCAGACAGTAAACATAGTGGAGTAAAACACCAGATTCATGGAGCTGTGGAAGCTTTACGCTGAGATGAGCTGCCCTTCCAGGGTTTGGACTATGTGTGTGAGCAGCCATAGGATACCAGTGGTTCCAGGAGTTCCACAGAGTTTTTGAGTCAGAGCAACATTTGTCACCTCACTCAAGGTTTTTAAATGATTCAACGGAATGAATCATTTACTTTCGATCAAATGAACATATTTTTTTCTCATCAGAGATCCAGGGGTGTTCTGTCTTTCTGTTCTGACTGAAAATTAACACTGACCCATCCAAGACGACAGGCAAATTGAGTCAGACAGGAATCTGAACTCACACAACAGATCTGCAAAAGAACAACAAGAAAACTCAATGCAAGCAGGAGATTCAGTAAATTACCTTGCAGATGCACTTCCAGGTGGTCATGTTTCAGTCATTTAACCTCAGTCTCTCCTTCTTCAGCCCATGTTGAAAGAAATGTGCGCCTCCTGCCTGAAGCCTGTCTACCCCATGGAGCGTGTGGTCACTGACAAGGTCTGTGTGCACCGCTCGTGTTTCTGCTGCCAGGTCTGCGGGAGGAAGCTGAGGTGAGTGGTAGGACTCAGGTGCATTTATTTCTAAGGGATGCCCAAGTAGTTTCCATCAAAATTGCCCAAGGGTAATTCTGACAGAGAAGGACTCAGGAAATGAGAAAAGGGGCAGGCAGTTTCCCTGATTCCATCTGCCTCTCCATCACCAGAGGCTGAAGTCTGCCTGCTTCAAGATTGCAGACCCCTGTGGATCAGGAATCTTCACAGATGGTGGTGCAGGATGAGCTGAAATGACAGTAAATATTTACAGTTTGGGAATACTGATAGGGAATGTAACTGGAGGAGCCGTTAGGGTGCCTCCCACGGTCACAGAATCAGACTCATTAAGGTTGAAAAAGGTCTCTAAGGTAATTGAGTCCAGCCATTTACCCAACCACTAAATCATGTTCCCAAGCACCACAGTGAGTCAAGTAGGTTGGAAGGCACCTCTGGAAGTCTCCACGCAGCCTTCTGCAGGCTCGAGGAGAGCAGGAGCTCAGGAACATGCCCAGGAGAGGTGTGAATGGCTCCAAAGATGAGGGTTATACAGCCTTTCAGCTGGGGGCCCTCTTTGAACATCTGACCACCAGTGGAAATGTTTTTTTCTTGCATCTCATCACAATTCTGTTACAACTTGCTCCCATTGCCTCTCATCCTGTCACCACCCCCCTCCAAGAGTACACCAGCCCTGTCTTCTCTATAACCTCCCATGAAATAGACACACACAGCAGTGAGTTTCTCCCTCTTAACCTTCTCCTGGTAGGACCTGGCCAATTCATCTCTCAGCCTCTCCTCAGATGACACAGGTCCCTCACCACTTCGGTGGCTTTTTGCTGGATTCCTTGCTGTGAGGAGCCCAAAACTGGGCAAAGTACTCCACGTGGAATCCTGCAAAAGTCAAATATAGAGGAACATTCACTTCTCTTGGACATGCAGCTCAGGATGTAGTTGGCTTCCCTGTCACCAGGGCACAGTGCTAACTTGTTTTCAGCTTGTCAGTCGCTGAGACAGCCACCTCTTGTGAGGCTCTTTGAAATCCTGTTGCCCTCAGCTCTGCAGACACTTCCTGCCATCCTGCAGTTGTTGATGGCCTGCCATCATGGCAGCCCTGGGCAGATATACCCATAAGGTCCATGTTGTGCATAGAGGGGCAGAGATGAAGTACTGGTATGGAGCCTGGCCTGCAAATGAGAAAGGGGTTGCATATAACCTGGGCTACAGCCCCCAGAGGCATTGCAAGGAAATGTTTAATTTTTCACGTTTCGGTGTTTGAAAGAAAAATCAAACATATTCTGAGAAAGCCAATGCTAATTTTGAAAGGATTCATTCTTCGACCCCCTCCTTCCCTTCCCCACTGAAAAACGATTTTGCTGAAAGCCTGTCCATCAGTGCTACAGCTCCCCTCCCCTCCCACACAGCCACTGACAGCTGTGCCAATGTGTGTTTTCCAGCTTGCAAAACTATGCTGCCCTCCAAGGGGTGTTTTACTGCCCAGTCCATTACAAGCTGATGGCTGGGGCTGGAAGCAGAAGTGAGATGGAAAGGCTGGAGCACCACTCCGTTCAGCATGGACCACAGCCCTGGGACTGGTGTAACAGGGCCAAAAAGACTGAAACAAGAGAGAAACCCACGTTCTTCGATGCACAGTGTGATCTGCAGCTGGCTGAGCACAGGAACAGCAGGTCTGTCCTCTTAGGGAACAAGCTCAAAACAGCCTGGCCACCTTCAGAACCAGCCTTGGCTGTCAATGGAAAAGCTGGAAATGGAGTGTGTTCCTGGAAAAAGCCTGCACTGAGCCTGCAAACCTACCAGGCTGCAGGCAGCAGGGTAGGCAGGATGGTGCTCAGGGGTCAGGAGGGAGCAAGGGAGAAGGGAAGATTCTTACCTGGCATCACCTACACCAAGGAAAGAGAACAAGCGTGTTCCTCGCCCAAGAACAGAGAGCAGAGAGGCAGTGAAGAGACTGGGGATGGGGATGTGCCTGAAGGGAAGCAAGGGGGGAAGGTGTCCCAGCGAGTGGCTGCAATCCAGCAGGGCCAAGCCCAGCTGAAGAGAGGACCTGCCTGTGCCTCCCTCCCTCCCGTCCTGGAGCCTGTGAAACCCCTACCTCACAGCTCACTTGCTCCCCACACCACACGCCAAGGCACTAAACCCACCTCGTGGATGTACCTGGGGGGCACAGGTGGCTGCATTCTCACTGACACAGAGGTCCCAGTGACACAAAACAAGGTCTGTAGGTCTCTGAGCACACCCAGTGAAGGAGGCACGATGACAGATGACAAGCCTGAACCGACTGTAGCCATCCCAGATACTGCAGGGGCCAAGCATCACCTTGGAGAGGGAATGAACAGCACACAGACCATTCATGTGCCAGGAGAGCCCGAAACCAGAAACACCACAGGTACAGAGCTAAAATGCGTAGCTGAGGGTGTTGATGCCCCTGAAAACAAAGCTGAAGAAGCCCATTCCCCCTCTGGTGAGTTAAGGACCTCTTCTGTATCTTCTGGGTCTCTGGAGCCAAGAAGGCTGGGTATGTCACCTGAGGTCACTGAAATGTTGAATGAGAAATCAAAGGCAAACACCAGAGAGTTCCCTGGGAAACAGATGCCAGTAACTTTGGGGGAAGCTGTGCAGCCATCCAGCAGAAGAGATTTGCTTGGAATTGAGAGCAAAGGGGCAGAATTTGAGAAGACAAAAGAAGACAAACCAGTAAGTGTGTCAGGGTCTCTGGAAGAGCCCAGTCCTGAGCACACATCTCAGGAAAATGAAGCTGAAAAGAGCAGAGTCTCTTCACCTGGTTGTCCAGACAGGACAGATAATCACAATGTGTCCTCCTTACAAGAAACAGAACCACAGGACACATGCGGCCCACTGAAAAGTAACAGTCATGAGGATATTTGGAGACATGATATTAAATCACCTGGTGAGGGTTTTCCAGTATCAACAGGCACACTTCTGAAAGGAACTTGTGCCACTTGCCCCTCACATGATGAAGTCAACAACTCCAAGTCAAAGGATTCCAGGCAAGTTCTTAGTGAAAACATCTTGCACATTTCTGAGCAACCAACCAGGACATCAGAATACTCCAAACCAAATACATCCTTGGACAAATCCAGAGGCCAGCCAGTAGGTAAAGAAAAAGTGGATCTGAAACTCCCAGAGGAAAGCACTGTGCCTATGTCACAGACTGGTGCCCAGAGAAAGGAAGCCAGAAGCAGCCAAGCCTGTAGAGAGACATCAGGTAAAGGTTTCAGGCTTGGGAAAAACCCCTTCATTACCCTTTTTGGCTCTGAAGACAAAGGCAGAGCTCCCAAGAAAGAAACAACAACCCAGAGGAAACTCGTGAAGCCCCAGTCAGCCCTTGCCACTTTGTTTGGTCATTCCTCAGAGAAGAAGCAGAGTCCACGAGAAAAACCTTCAGGATCCTCAGAACAAGCAAATATTGATGGCAGAACAGAAAAAGCCCAAGGCCTCCTCAGCTCTTCCAGCCAGGCAGAGCAAAATGCCTCCAAGAATGATCACCTGCCACAGCCTGGAAAGACAGAAGTGTTCCCTAAACATGTTCAAGAGAGCTCTGGAAGATTCTCAGGCTCTACTGAGGGCAAGGAGACTGGTGTCCTGTTGTCAGCTCCTGGCACAAGCATGTCACATGATGATAAACGTGAGAGAACTGAACTTGACATTCATGCCCATCTGTCTTTAAATAATCAGGTTTGGCAGCAACAGGACAGCTGTTGGCCCCCTCTCCTGCCAGCACAGGAAAACCAGAAAGAAGCTGCAGGAACCTCAGAAGGTGGAACAAATCCTCTACAGCTTCCTCCAGAGTTCATGCCTGCAGGTTGCAACAGCAAAAGTCTCACCAGGGAAGGGAATCACCATGATGTTTATCTGCCAGAAACCCAGGACCTGTTGAGTTTGGATGTCCAGGACACAGTGGCACAGGATGGGATATTTTTTTCACCAGGCAATTCAGAAAAGTTACCCAAGGAGGCTGAGCTTCAGTTAGGCAACATGGATTTTCTGGGGGACAGTAACTTATTGTTTTCTGGAGGAAAAGATTTCCCCATTATAGCAACTAAAACTCCAAATTCAGATTTGCAAAACTCAGGGGCAGAAACTCCATCTTTCTTTGATCCAAATCCTTCAGATTTATTCCAGGAAATCTCAGCAGAAACAAATGCCTCACTAGATCTGTGGGATACCTCCAGCCTCTCACTTCTCGATGGGCAGGATGAGATTAATATTCGAGACCTGGAAGGGATTCAGAGCTGTGAACTCCTGCTGCAGTTGGATCCACAGTGCCAGGTTCCAAAGGCAGCAGAAGAAATGTTTGGAATGGGTTTCAGTGCTGAAGGCTCCACAAAAAAGCATCTCCCTACACAGGATGACAATTTTCCCTTTACATACACATTCAGCAGCTGTGCTTCTGAAACCTCTGATCAGGGTGTCTTTGATCATTTTGATGTTGATTCAACCAAAAATGGCCAGGAGGCTTCTGAAAAAATGAACAGGAGCAGAAAAACATCGGGAGCTGAAGAAGATGATGACAGTCTGTCTTCCGAAGACTTGGAGAAGTTAAATTATGACCTTTCAGAGAAGGAGTTCTTTATATAGGTGAAAAAAAAAATGTTAAAAAAGACACACAGCCCTGCTGGCAGCACGAGTTGGCTGATAAGGGACCAAAAGTGATTCTTGAAATCAGCTGTACAATGATAAGCAAAGAAAAGTGAAATGACATTGCCAAGGTCAGAAGGGCAGAGGAGAGAAATTAACCCTGGTGTCTAGAAGTCTTGGGGTGTGGGGACATTGCCTCATCTGTGCCATTGCACTCTGCTCCTTCCTGACGGCCCTTTGCATAAATATTACATAACATAAATGTTACAGAAGTTAACAATTATACTAATGATAAACAAGCTCATGAGAAACACCAGGGGGTCAAAGCATGAACACATGCACTATGAAAAGGGTCATAGAGCATACCAATACATGTTTTAATTAGCTGTCTGTAAAAAAAAAAAGATAAAGGTATTAGAATTATTAATTTTTAAAATGAAATGAAATGAAATAAAATAAAATAAATAAAATAAAATCCCCCAGCAACCTCCCTGCCTCACCAGTGTCAAAATAACCCTGGCTCTGTCAGATCTGCTGGAGGAATAAAGCTGCTTAATGACAGCATCTGCTGCAAAGCAGTATCGGTGCTCTGTGCAGGGAAACTGCTCAATCAGCATAAATCACGGAAAAAAGGGATATCCTTGAAATTTATATGATCCATCAGATGCTGAAGTCAGTCTCACCTTGGGGTGGGTCAAGGGGCTCGGGGTAAAGGAACTGCTGTCTCAGAGCTGTGCCTGAAACCTGGCCAGGCTTGGAGATCCTTGGAGACGGAGAGGAGACTTGCAGAGATCAAACAACTCCCACTGGAACAGTGGGAAGTTGGTGGCCCTGTCACCTGTGCAAAAGGTGCTCAGAGTGATGCCCCAGATGAGTTGTCACTACCAGATGACACCCATAAACCTGATCTCTCCCTGGCAGCTCTGAGAGGAGGAGGGAAAATGCAGGAGCACCACAGTCAGTGGCATGAATCCATTTCCCCACAATTCACCCCAACACAGAGGTGTCCAAAGGGGTCTCCAGCCACTGTCGCTCCTGACGTACAGAGAAAAGCCAAGTCCATGAATTAATGCACCAATGCTCTATTTCCTGCACTAGGCCTCATTCCCAGGCAGTGATTTCCTCTTTCTGAACTTCTCTCTAGGATGCTCCCCCTCCCTTGTCCTTGACATGAATGTACAGATTCCCACCTGTCCATCCCAGGCCGTCCCTGAGACCTGCTGGTTTCTGATGCCCCCGGATAGAGGCTTTCCCATTTTCAAGCTTTGCAAGCCTTAGTAATCCACCTAGGCAGAGCTGTTGGACAGAGAGAAATAAGCCCAGAATTCCTATAAGTGGAGCTCCAAGAAACAGAGGTTTGCAGGGCTGCCCCAGCCTTTGTCCCTGAGAGATCTCCACTGTGTAGGATTGACCCACTCAGCTCCAGATGATGGAGACAGATATGAAAACAACATCTCTCCATGAGAAATGTCATCTGAGGGTGACAAAGGGCTGAAGCTTCCCCAGGGCTTCAGAAGAGCCTGTCTGGTCATGGCTGGAAGAACAGCACTAAGGAAGGAGTGAGTCACATCTGCATGAGCACGTGAGACTCACTCAGGTGTGGGTCACCCCCAAGGAGGTTTTATAGTCAGAAATTGGACCTCTGCCACAGGAGATGCTGGGGGCTGAGGAATGGGAGGGAAGACCATGAGCCACACACAACAGAGTGAGCCTGGAGACTTGAGCTTGTTGCACACTGATAGGGAAGGCAGGACACGGTAAAAATGTCTCTGCCAGAGCAGATCTCCTCAGACAAGTCATCCCACAAAAAGGCCAGAGATGGATTTAGGGTAAAAGGAACATCTGGAGGTTGTGTCGCTCAACCTCCTGCTCAAGGAATGTCTCTGAATAACAGCAAGTCCTCCCATCCAAGGATGTGGATGCAGAGCCGAGTGATGTTTGGCTGTGTGGTGTGTGCAGATGATAAATGCACAGCTCTGGTGTGAATTTACACAACTCTAAGTAACATTTACTCCTCTCTTCCTTTACTCCAATAGTACTAACCAGTATGATCTCTCTTTCCCACTCCATCTTAGGGGGTGATGCTTTAAAATCCAATATTCTACTCCTTTTCTCACTTCCATAAGCACAACAGAGCTATTCCCACTCATGAAACACTAATACAGGTTTGTGCAACCCAGAAGTGACTTTGTTGCAGGCTCAGATGTATTATGGGCACTGAGAGTGAAAGACAAAGAATTTGAGAGGAGACTCAGAGTGACAGAGTTAGTGACGTGTTCATAGCTCTGGTAAAAGCAGCCAGGACCTCTGGTCAAACCAACTTTTGCCAAATTACACACAAAATTTCACATGCTGAGGGCAATCCAGTTACCCAGTTTACCAGGAATAAAGACTCAGGGAGTCTACCCAGGAAGCAGTTCAGACGTGCAGCAGAAATCAGCTCAATCTGCTTTCCAAGTGACATCAGAACCTCAGGCAAAGCCAAGTTGCTGTTGTTTCCCAAATCCGGTGTGCTCTGTATGTCTGTGTGTGTAGAATGCTTTTTTCCCTGAGAGTACTATCTAAGCCAGCTCTATTTTAGGTTTCTCTCCAGAACACTGTAGTTTAGATCTAGTTTTACGACTAAGCAGGGTTTCTACAAATGAAAGCAGACAGCTTGGGACACAGCAGTCAAGACCAAGTCTACTGGACTACCAGCCATATTTCCTGGTCCAGAGGAGGTGTTCTTCTTCTTCTCTTACATATAGTCTCCAGGATGTGTTATATAGGCATTACACCATTAATGGGAGCAGCAAATTTACTCCTTTTGTTTCACGACACCTGGTAAAATTAACCCACATTTGTATAATCCCAATTTAGACTCAGAAAACCTTGTGCTGCAGCACCATTGCCTTCAGGAGGCCTTGAGACACATTCCAAGCTGGAAAAGGATGAGCTGGGTCACCATATGGATGAGGATGACACTAAACTATCTCCAAGAGTGGCAATGCTCTGGCAC
>VZRR01006124.1:1321-16848 GCA_013398015.1 Oreocharis arfaki
GGGGGAGGGCAGAAGTGGGGAAGGCGGCTCCCCCCTCCCCACCCCTCCCGAGCTGGGACCCGGTGGAAACGCTCCCACACTGCGCCTGCTGCCAGCGCTCCCCAGGCCTTTATACGGCGCCCCGGCATCACGTGGCGCCCGCCGCAGCCCCCACGGGGCACGGCGAGGGACTGCCCGGCCCGGCCCGGTCCCCGGGGACCGTGTCCCCCGCCCAGGATGCTTTCGAGGAAAGGCGCTGCCCGCTCCCCGGGCTCTCGGATACCCCCGGCTTCGTCTGGAGCCGGCTGCTGCAAGAGGGGGACGATCGACGCTGGATAAAGCCCCTCCCCGCCCCAAGAGCCCCGCGGTGCTGGAGGGTCTCAGACCCCATTTCTGCGCGATGCGACCGTCGCCTTCCTCGGCCCGGGGTTACGCGGAGGGTCCCTTTTCCCCCGAGGGCTGCCCATCCCCGAAGTTGGGTGACGAGCTGCAGACCTCTCGCAGTCTCGCCGACAGGGACCCTCACTCCGCCAGGACCGAGCATTTGGCCCCCTTGAGGGGTCGTGTGAATTTGGGGATCCCCGCTCCCCTTCTCCACGCGCTTACGTCACCGCCACGTCACCGAGGCCGGAGCACCCTGTCTGGAAACCCGCCTCCTCCGAGGGCTCCCACGGAAGGGATGCTGCGCCCGGCAGGTGCGGCCCGGAGGGCGAGGAGCAACGCTCTGAGGAGCCTCAGCTCCCGCGAGAAATAACCAAAGCAAAGGTTGTGCGTGTCTGCGGGGTGCTGGGGCCGCACCCGAGTCCTGCATCTCCGCCTGACGCGGCTGGCCCGGCCGGGTACCACTTTCCGAGGCGGCCCACGCGCAGCCCGGCCAGGTCCCAGGAACCCTTCGTGAAGGGGAATATCCTGCGGCCTCGGGATCTCCTGTCTGCCGCTCTCCTGCCTCCGCTTCCCTGACGGCTGGCGGGAGGAGGTGGTGGGCAGCAGACAGCCACCTTGTCGCGGGCTGCAGGCGAAGCGGGGGAGTTTTCTTCTAAACAGGGGCACGCAAGATCCGCGGGAGTCACCGCAGTGTCCCCGCGGGTGGCAGAGCCCCGCTGCCCCGCTTGCAGCTGCCCTGGCGCAGTCTGGGGAACACGTCCACGGCTGAAGCTGCCCAGCCCATGTCCCGTAGGTGGCTATGACAGCAGGTCGTCCCTGTCTCTGCCGCGGAAACTTTGAACCACGCTCTCGCTGTTAGGTTTTGGGTTGGTTTGGTTTTTTTCCCTTAGAGGCTCTGCAAACACGTATCTGCTTTCCAGTGGGAGGAAGCCTGGGGATGGAGGAAGGGGATGGGTTCCTCCAAGGGGGTACCATGAGGAGATGTCCCCCCACCAGGGCCACGTTCAGTAGTGTGAGAATCGGCAGTGATGAATTGCCAGTCTCTGCCGTTAACAGGTGCGAGCATTTGGTGATAAAATCTCCAGCACTAATACCGGGGAGCCGCGCCAAACAGCTGCGCGGCCCCGCTTCCAAATGCCGGTCACAATTACTCAAGCCCTAACGACCCGGTGCACAGGCTCGGCGAATTTGGGGGGACCCCGAGGAGAAGGCAGAAGCGGACGGCTCCGTCCGCACATCTCCAGTGGAAGCAGCGATTACCGAGCCGGAGCCTGTGCACGGAGTCGGTCGTATCTTCCTCCCCGGCCGCTAGCGCGGGCATCGGGGAGAATTTCTAGGTCGGAGGGGAAAAGTAGAGGGGAAAACTGTGCTCAGAGTTTCTCAGGAAGGTGGGAAGTCTGTCCCGCGGGCGCGTGTCAGCTCTGGGGGAGCTTTCCTGAGCTTTCACTTTCATACTTCTTCGATGCTCCTAACCTGTGTTCACAACACATATGCATGTATCTCCCTCTCATATGTTTATATATATATACACATACATATATATTCAACTATACCTATTTTATATTCTTTCCTTTCCTGATATATATTTTTTCATATATACATGTGTACAAAATTGTCGAACACAGAGAAATGCCTCGGAGGTGCAGCATCTTTCCTACCGACGTTGTTTAAACTCTCCGTTCATCAGCCCGGTGGAAAGGCGATGGGAAGAACAAATGGAAGAGAGCGGAGAGGGGAAAGACCCGAGCCGCTTTCCATTTTTATTAAGTAAAATAATAGTTATGCCTCCCCTACATAAACGAAAGTGTCATAAAAAATTCCGAAGCAGCTGCCAGAGATTTCGACCACACACACAACGGGGCGATTGAATTTCCACTTGGTGCATTTCATGGCAGCGAGGAACCGCCGGGAGCTGCGCCTTGTGCCTCTGCAGGGCGGCGAAGGGGAGGGCGGCGGGGGGGCAGCAAAATGACGCGCTGCGAGCGGACGGGGGCAGAGGATACCGCCCGGGGGACGCTCCAGGAGAGAAGATGCTCGGCCACCCCCCTCGCCCCCGCGGCGCCCGGCCGCAGGGCGGCTGCCTCCCGATCGCTCCGTCTGCAGGCTGGTCTCGCACGGCTCGAAGTGAAACAGATGTGGGTGTCTGCTGCCTGCCCACCCCTGCCCTGCCCTGCCCCGGCTGCCGGCTCTCTCCCTGTCTGAAGAGGTGGACAGACCTCGGGGGGCAACGGGGAACTCGGTTGGAGCCGCTTGCTGCTGTACTCGTGGTCATGGGGACCCCGATGAGGCCGAAAATGTACGAGGGAGGCGAGAAGGGTTGATCCGAGGCGCTGCTGACGGGATGCGGCCGCTGCCTTGTCCTGCTCCAGCCTGGACTTGGCTCTCCCCGTCAGCATCGCGCACCCAGAGCGCCGCAGCTCGAGAAACAGCGAGTCCCGATCACCCACCACCGACACGATTCCTGCCTGTTTCGAGGCTCAGTATTGTCCCCGTTGTAGTCGGGAATGACCCACAATGGAACGACAGTGAATGAATCCCGCTCCCTCCCTCTCTGAACGGCTTCTGTTCGCCGAGCCGGTCTCAGCCTTGGCTTTGCCACGCGAGATCGGCTGCAGAAACAAATCAAAACGAGAAAAAGTACCTAAACTACACCCGTCCAGAGATGATTTAGCAAAGGGAAACCCTGGACTGAAACAAACCAGATGGTCGGATCCCAGACACGTTGCACACACACACACACACACACGCTCACACACACACTCCCGGCCGTGCATCCACACGCGGAGCGACGGGCGCGTTTTAATGTGCGCCGGAGTAAAAAATTATGTGGTCTCCCGAAAGAAAAACCCTATTGATCTACCCGAAAAGATTGCCTTGTCATCGCCCCGCCGAGCCCGGGCGTGCTGGGCTGGGAGGGAAGCATTTTTCCTGGGGCAGATTTTTAATTTTTCTGCTCTCGTCTCTGCAGTATTTCCTTACAGACAGCCTCGCTTCCCGTTTGAACCCAACTCTGCTTTACATTTCACATTAAATTGAGGAATCAAACGTGCATAGGGATGAGTGCTGGTGGAGTGGAGAGAGTCTCTAAAAAGCCTCAAAAGTAGGGGAAAAAAATAATTAAGGCCATCAGCCGATCATGATGATTTTTTTTTCTCCTTTAAATTGATTTTCACTGTCTTTCCCGCCTGTCTTAATGAGGCGTTTGATCCAGGCGTGTGGGGTCAGTGTCTGATGTCTGGCTGACGGCTTCAGCAGGTGGATCCTCACGGCCGAGGTTTTCCCCCGGGTGCCCCGGTGCTTCCACCCGGGTCATATATAGAGCTCCTGAAAGCTGTAGAACTGGCCACAACGACCAGACACTTTCAATTTTTTTTTTCCCCCAGGGAAAAACTCTTTCCCAGCCCGTTATTTGGTGGGGGGTGTAGTCGGAGGGCGGAACACAAACCCCGGAGCACTGCAGGGTGCGATCGCTGCTCCTGCCCTGGCACTGGTCATGCTCACACCTAAGAGAGCTGCTCCTGCCCGGAGCATCTCCCGGCGCGGGGGTTTAACGGGGGGCAAAGCCCCGGGAAGTGAATCCCTTGGGAAATGTGGAAAGTTCAGCTCCAGCCCAGCCGACGTGGCTCCCAGACCCTTCCAGATTATCTGCTGGGCTTGTGACCCATAATCGTTCTTGTTGCTTCTGTCGAGCAGCATCTAAATTCGTTTGTTCTGATGAGAACCGCATCTACAAGTCCCCCAAGGCTCAGTGATGGATTTTTCTTTATTACCTCGTTATCAAGCTTGGCTGACCTCTAACTTCTCTGAAAACATGAACAAGACAGACCTGCTGCTGCCTGGGCTGCCCCAGGGGGCTCTTTTTCCACTTATGTGATTTCCTTTGATATTATTCCTCTTCTTTCCATATCCAAGGCTCAGACCTTCAGTGCTCCCTGCAGTTCAACCCTTTTTCCAGCCCTGCACTGCCAGCTCCCAGCTTGCAAAGATCAGTTTGCAGCCTGCACACCACGAGCTCCCGGCACAGGGAGGTCAGTGGGAATGGTGGTGACAGATAGTGAGAGATATGTGAAATTCCCAGATTGGAAACCACCGGAGCCGAGTGCCAATATCCATCCCTGCAGCGTTCAGATGTTGGACAGCTCGGGTTTGTTGACTTGACTTTTCAAACGCAGGTGTCTCAAAATCCACACCAAAAAAGGCCTGGATTCCAATGAAGGCTTTTCCCAGGAACCCCATGTGCAGGGCTGAGTCCCCATGAAACTTCAGAGCACAACTATCCCTGTCTTTTCTGCTCCTCAGATGAGTGGAAAACATCTTTAAAGCACATTTATCTAGGTGCTGTGATCTGACTTTAGGACCTTAGTTTCGGGCTTGCAGTTCAAAACCTTTGCCTCCTGCTCTCTCTTCATGACTGATCCCATCTCATGTGGGTTTGAAGCCCACTAGGCAAGCTCATACTCGGCTTAACACTCAACTGATTAACTCTGACTTGCTCTAAGCCCTTCTTTTTGTACCATTCTTCAGCAACCTGACATGAAAAGAGATACACACACTTCCATGACTCATAGGAAAGCAGCATTTTCAAGCCATAAACCACCAGGTGTGCTTTTGAGACTCACCAAAGCCAGCTCTCCTGGTTGCCATAAAAAACACATTAGCCAAAGGCCGATGCATGTGGAAGGCAATTATGCTCTGGCACATGGCAATGTGTATAGAACAGCCTGGTAACTGTGCCTACCACGCAAGCAAAAATATCCCTGTGAAAACAAGCCTGCTAAATCACTTCATTCTTTCCAAAATCCCCTGAAAATAGAAGGAAGGGGTTTTAGGGGGTTTTTGGGAGGTGAGAGATATATGTGGGAGGGAATCAGATTTTCCAAATGTGGGTTCACCAGTGCAAGAACCTAAATAAATGGCCAGATCCACAAGGATTTAGAAACTTGTGATGAGGTTTTTGAGTCCAGGTTTTCTGTGTTAGCATCTGATCATGCCAAACTTGTCCAGAAAATCCCTGATGCTGAGTTTTCCGCACTCAGCAGTTCAGCAGCTCATGCCCACCTCACCCATTGAGATCACAAAAGTCCACTTCTGACAGAAGTGCCAGTTGAGGACCTTCAACTTGGGTGCCAGAAGCAATACAGAGAGGGCCTTCAAAGGAGGAAATGACAGAGAAGGTGGAAAATTACTGGAATACAGCTTGATCAGTATAAAAATTGTTTCACTTTATTTTTTTTTTCATGTAGAAAAGGGGTGGGGACAGGAGTCTTTATGGAAGTATCCAATGATCTCCAGCTGGGGATTGGATCTGGGTCCATCTGCTGTATCCTTCTGAAAAATCAGCCCTGTACATGCTGATATCTATAGAGCTGCCTCACAAAGAGCTTTCTAAACGTATTTTGCCTCTCGACCTTACATAAGATTGCACAGAAACAGAGCACAGGGCTCCTTTTCCCTGTTCCCATCTTGGGAAGGAGTTGAAAAAACAGAGAGAAACATGTGCAACCTGAAGCATGGGAAGAGAGGTGAGGCATCTCACACACGTAGAGAAGCAGAGGCAGAACCAAACCCCTCAACCCTCTCCCCTTATCTACTGAAGGACTGTCAGGTGGAAAAATTATCAAACTAGGCACCACTTTAATACCTGTGGCTGAATCTGCACAGAAGGGTGAATCTCAGCTCCAGACTGATGTGAATTTCTACTCCTTTCTTAAAACCACCAGAAGAAATTGCTACTCTGAGCTGCATGGGGGCAAGAGAGGGGAAACCTGTCAACACACAGATTAAAACAAATCCAGACACTCTGGGGGTGTTGAGGCTTCACATACACACACATCCCCACTTTTTGCAGGTAAGCCTCTGCTTATTCTTGCTGGGAAGAGGAAACTGGATCACTCACATGGAAGAAACGACACTGAGGGCTGATAATGGGGAGGATGATGTTTCACATCTGGCTTTATGTTACTTGGAAAGACCAGATTTCTTCAAGATGGATACTCAGCCTCACCCAGCTAACTGGATCCCAGCAGTGCTCACTATGAAATGCCTTTCTCTTATTACCATTTCCCAGGCTTTCGTATGGTCTAGATATTGAGCATTCAAACTGTGATATAAGAGGACATAAGTTATCTGTTCCCTGAAAATACATGGCTGGGGTCTTGCGGGGGATGCAGGCTGGCGGGCTTCCCTCCCAGTGCAGAGATAAGCGTGCCATCTAGAGGAAATCCCTTTTACTGCCAGCGCTGGCAGCTGAAAATTATCCAATAAAGCATAATTAACCTCTGGCTTCAGAGAAAATCCTCCACCCGTGCCCCGCTGCTCTGAGCTGCTGCACAGGCACGCAGTGACAGGCTGGCTATGCATTGAGGCATCAGGGTGGTTTGGGAAGGGCCTGAGCGCTTGAGGGACGTCCCAGCCCACACTGGCACCAGCTGGCCTGACCCTTCCCCAGAGGTGATGTCAGCTGCCCAGTCCCCCCCTCTCCGCCCCATATGGGCGTGAAGGAGAAAAGGCAATGTGGGTGTTTCCATAGCACGTGTCCATGCCTAGGAAAGGCAGGGAGGCTGCACATGTGGCCCGATAAGAAGGCTGTATGGATCATATAATGCCCTCCAGTGGCTGCCAGCAGCAGTCCTGGACCCAGGGGTGCCGATGCCCAAGCCACAGCTGAGGTCCCAGGTGCACCAAAGGAGGCAGTGGTGGGGCCGCCTCCTCCACCAGCAGCTCTCACCCTGTGGAGCACATCCCTGTAGGGCCCCTGTGGGGCTGATACGGGTGTGCAGAGTACAGCCAACAGTGGGGAGGGGGGCCTGACCTCCTGTGGGGCAGATCCACATATCCACTCATTTTCCCCGAGGAAAAATCTCCTCCACAGCTAACTCTCCAGGCTGGACTGCTCTCACACGATGCTGCTGGCATGGGCACCTTCATCCAAACCTTCAGGCAGGGTTGTAGGTCTGGGACATGGGATATCCATGGGGTGGCAGGTACTGGGGTCAGGCAACCCACTGAAGCTCACAGCACCCGTATCCCACACCTTCCACTTCTACCACCACCACCACTACTACAGCACATCTGCAGTCACCAGCACAAGGCTGCTGTCCCACTAACAAAAACAAATCCTTTCAGCCCTAAAGACAACTGAAAAACAGTGATCTAGGTTCAAGCAGAGGGACTAGTGCTGCTGCCCAGCAGGTAGCTGTCTTGCAAAAACAGGAAGCCTTGCAAAAAACAAAACCTTCAGAGATGGAGAAAGAGCAGGGAAGATCTCACACGAGAGAAACCTTATTCTGCAGAAAAAGCAGGTGCATGCCTAAGCCGGGAGTACTTGGAGAGGAGCTGCTATTGCACTGATTTGCTCATATTCTGCAGGATTTTTTTAATGTATATTTTAATCACTTTTCTTGAAAATTATTCTCATTTTCAACGCCATCGCAGAAGCTCTCCAAGATGTTGCTTTCTGCTGCCCTCAAGCAAGGCTGAACTCGAACAACACCTGCAGCACTTTTTAGGTTTTAATGGTGATCTTTTCTCCATTTTGCAACCTCCTCACCCACCCCTGTGGGACTCTGAGGCTCCACTTGTGACTTGGAGATGCTGCTCTCACCACTGCACAGCTGTTTTTCTCTCCCCCAGCTCCATGGCAGGGAGGGAAGGTGTGGATGTTGCCGTGGCTCACAGCAGGTTCTTGTCACTCGCACGGAGCAAAGGGTTTCATGGCCCTGCCCGGGGAGCTTGTGCACTTTATACATCACTTATTTCCTGTCATTACCGAGAAGAGCCTAGTTGCAATAAAAATCCGGGCTCCAATCCTACAAACACTTATGCCTGAGCTTAACTCTAAGCACGTGAGCCGTCAAAGGGGACTATTCATGTGCTTAAAATTTAAGCATGTTCTTAAGCGCCTGTAGGCCTGGAGTCTGTCAGTGGAGGGATTTGTGCCTTAAGCCCATATTCTGGGTCATTATCCTTTTCATGTCTTCTCTGCCATCTCAGAAGATGCTTCAACGGGGAATTTTCAAGTTCTTCAATAAACTTTGTCTTCCAGAGCAGGCTGGATTCTTGCCTATTCTATGGGGCAATTCTCCTCTGTTGCCTCCCCTCCCCCTGTGAGCGATAATCCCGTGCTATTTCATGCTTGGCCAGACGATTAAGCCCTCTTGCTGCTTGGCTCTGTCTTTGTTATGTATAATTGTTCCAAATAATTAGCCACTATTGCATGCTATTCTGAAACTACTTTGTATTGCAATTATACTTAGAGGGTGAGCATCAGCTCAGGGAGAATCCAAGCAGCAGACAGCCTGGAAAGAAAGGGCTTCGAGCCGGGGGAGGATGGATACGTGCTTAAACCAACACTGTGGAAAACCTAACAATAAGTAACCAGGGAGAAGAAAATGCTGCTTGGAGAGGGTCTGCGGCTGGTGGGGTCTGGGCAGGAGAGCTGAGGGTGGGCCACGGGGCCAGGCCAGGGTGTCACCTGGCTGCCACCTCGTGGGTGTTGCCTACAGTGCAGGAGGCAAAACCATTCCCCACTTCCATCGCTTCCATGGTGACCTGAAGGGAGCGTCTTGACCAAGGTGCCAGTTCTGTCCTCTCTAGGGAACACGAAGCTCTGCTGGGATGCATTTGGGGTCTGGCAAAAAAATGTTCCCAAATTGTGTCTTTGGGATGGCAAAACTTGTGATTTCTTGAGGGTGAAGGCTCCAAACAATGAGATTGGTTTGGCAGCCTCCTGTTTTCCCATGGGTAAACACATCTCTGTTACGGAGGAGTGCTGCTCTTGGGAGGGTGTTACAGCTCCATATAAGTGTCCTTCTGAAACTGAAAATAATGAGGCACAGCAGAGTCCCCTCAGCTTTACTCGGTCTCCTGTCTTTCAAGCAGAGAACATCTGAAAAGGGTAAAACCAAGAGCTGGGCTGGCCTGACCTGCACAGGTGGACTAATTCCTCTGCTGAAACCCATAGCCTGCTCTGAGCAAAGAGCCAGGGTGGGCAGTGAGCTTGGACAACTTTGTGCTTTTTGAGGTCCATTTGCTACAGCCAGATTAGGTCGCTTGAAACCTCCTGAAAACGAGTCTACAGATTTGATTTGGTTTCCAGCACCTGATTAGCAGAGGAGTTTTAAAACCAGTATGAGATGACTCTGGTGCAGATGGGAAGCACTCAAAACGTCTGCGGCCATTGGGCCCATTCTCTACAGAGGTCATACCCTGCTGCCTTTGGCTCAGCAGTGCTGATGCAAATGGAAAATGAACTTTTCCCAGGCACATGTGTAAGTGGCTCAGATGCACCTTTTCCCCCTGAGCTGCCACAAGCCAGAGCTGCCTGCTGGAGTCGGGATGGCACAGCTGATTCATTGCATTCATGAACCCAGCTGCTGCAGTGTAACCCCTTCAGCAACCACGGTACAAAGGCTGTGAAGTGACTGCACCCCAGATCTCTCCCAAGAGCTCGTAGGTGTTGTGCTGCCAATGCTCAGGCTCTGCCGCTTTGAGTGCTGTTAAGAGCCAGGCCAGCCCCTGCTCTGTAGCGCATTTCAAACGCAAAGTCAGGCTGCCAATGAGACCGGCTGCTGCAGAGGAGCGATCTGTCATCACCGACCCCTCCCCTTCCACCAAGGACACAGATTCTCACCGCGCTTCCACTCGTTTCCTTATTTTCACTCTAGGGAGAAGAGCTGCAGAGGCCAGCCAACACAGCCCGCTCCTGTATCCTGTGCCCAGCGATGGCTTAGGAAACGGGTAAAAGAAGGCACAGCCAGAGCAAGCCTCTCCCTCTGAAACTTCCCCAGAGCGAGTAACTGGTGTTCTAAGCCCGGAGGTTGCATTCAGCCCACTGTGTTTCACAGCGACCCTCCCTGAACAGACCTCACTGTGTCTCATCCTGACCGTACCCCAAAACTCCCCGGTGTCCTGATCCCCCGCAGCCGTGAACGGGACCTCCAAGGCCGGGATGGTGCCGGTACATGCTGAGCACCCCCCCGGGAGCCGGGAGCGGCTTCCCAGGGCTTTCCACTGGAGGTCAGTGTTGGCCCGAGCACGCCGCCTGTCACTCTGGGCCATCTCGCCCTCTCCACCTCCCCGCCACGGCGTCACACCCCTGGAGTAAAGCGGCGGAGGGCAGCGCAGCGTTGCTCTTGCCCGGTACAAACGCAGCAGCTGCATCACCATTCCTGTCCCCACAGGAACTTCCCGAATATAAAGGATCTAAACATAACATAGCAGAAGTGGTGATGGACCCCCGACACCCCGAGATGTAGCTCAGAGCTTGGGCAGTGTTGACTCCCAGACGCTAATTTGTTAAAAACTCATTGTTACCTGGCAATGCCGATCTCAGCCAGCCCCACTGCCCATCTCCCCATCACTGTCTGACTTTGCCGACTCAATCTTGGCCTCCGAGAAACACCACTGAACGTCTTCGAGATGTGTGTTTGCAAAGGGCAAAGCGATGCGAGGAGTAACAGCAAGTTATGGTGAAACATTGCCAGCACTGAGATTGTCAGTGAACAGCTGGCAGCATCCAGACAAAACCTAGCACTGCCCGAGGGACCGGTAAGTTCTTCAGGAAATGTGTTTCAACTAAAATTTTAGCTGGTGCTGTGTTTGTTTGTTTGTTGCAAGATGGAAAACACCATTTATAACTTGGGAATATAATCTGGAAACGGCATTTCTTACCGCTTGTTCGAACCTGCTGGAAGCAGCAGGAAGGGGGTACAAGCATGAAATATGCAGAATGCCGCTGTGCACAGGCAGACACGGCAGCTCAGTGGGACTTCTGTGGGTAGCCAGTGTTTCCCAGTGAAAAACAAACACCTTTTCGAAGCGGCAGCTCATTTTGGCTGCGTGTTTCTGAACGTGCAGCCTGAGTTATCTGAAACCAGCCTCACGTGCAAAGAGCTGCTCCCTGAGGAGTCAGAGAAGATAGCCCAGACCGCCACTAAATCTCTTTGGTGCTCAGGATCGAATCCACCGCCCCCATCGGCATCCTATGGGCTCGGGATAGGGCTCTCCCCAGCACGGGAAGTCCAGAGTACCTCTCACCATCACCCTGAGGTATGACATTCTTTCCACAATCTCGGAGAGCACATAAAATTTTGCCTCTGCCTTTTGTGTGAGCTCGAGATCATTACAACTGTCATTACATAATATTCCCTAAACTCCCTAAATAAAGAGGGGAGGATTTCAAAGGAGACTTGGTTTCACAACCGAAATCCAAGTGATAATTACTCCTGTTTCATTCAAATCCCTCTTATTCACTAAACAGGGACATCGAAAAGACACTAAAACAGATGAAGGGCTCAGGTATAAACTTTACAAAGCTTAAAACTACTCTGTCCCAGCAAGGCTCATGCTTTACATGACACCTTAATCCTACTCATTTGCTTGATTCGCCCTAACTGTAAACAAAGCTTTGAAATGGAAGCTTAAAAGCCTCATTGGGATACATTAACTTAACCAAGAAGACACTCTTAAGGCATTAGTTTAATGACAGTCACAATACAAGTTGCCAGAGTTTTGTGCATGTGAGGATTAATATCTACAGGAAAAAGAAGAAAAGGGGTTTGTCCCCCCTCTTTTCCAGCTGTTCGGCAGTGTAAGGCCGGCGCTGAGGGTGGTTTGTTGATGCTTGCAGGGGGCTCTGGGCTGTGGCTGTCTGGCAGACAGGGATATATGGGGTCCTGGGAAGATGTAAGTGATAGGGGTTGTCCCAACACACCAGGACAGGGTCATCTGCTCTCCCCAAGCCAGGTTTTCGGGGATTCAGTCCACTGTGGTGACTCCTGCTTCACACCAGAGCCACCTTGGCTGACGAGACCCCTCTAGCACAGGCACAGGGGTGGGGTGAGTCTCTTGCAGACACATCCCTACATCTGGAGCTGGATGCCACTCTCCAGAGAGCCCCACAGCAGGAGGGCACAGGCGGCTGGGGGACAGGAGCAAGTCACAGCCCAGTCCCCCTTCAGCCCAACCCCCACGGCTCCACCAGCTCCACTCAAAGATACCAGGAACTTGCAAAGCCCTTTGCAACACCAGCTCCCTCCTGCTGCAGTTCTCCGAGGTGTTTGGGGATGAGCCAGCTCAGCTCGGTCTGAGTTGTCAGGGTATGGCCAACCCTCCCCAGTGCATCCCACCCAGGCAGAACCACGGCATTTCCTGCGACCCCCTCCACCCCTCCACCCAACACTGTTTTTATTTCATGTCAGTACCTGGCGCTCCCCGCCTCAGCAGCCCTCCTGGTCAGGGTGCAAACCCAGCGGGGTCACAGCCCCATCAGCTGGCAGACCCAGTGCTTCCGGCACATGGCTGGCTCTGACACCCTGGGTACTTAGGCAAGGTTTCAAAAGTTCTTTCGTTAGCAAAACATTGCAGGATTGGGCCCTGGGAATGAATGTGAGTTATGACAAATGTCCTTTCTGCTGACTGTCCTTGCTAGTGATTATTTCAGCACCCCCCCCAAGTGATCTCTGCAGGCAGCATGTCACAGGCAGCCATGGCACACTGCAAATTTCCATTAGACAAAGATGTCTGCCTATAGATATCGTGTGGACAGAGCCAAACTATTTCGAGGGATAAGTTCTTCCACAATGCCCTCTCTGAGCAGGGTTATTGCCAGGGGAAAAGCACAGAAGCTGCTGCTGGGAGCAGTGTGGAAGCTGAAAGGGTGAAGCTGGAAGGACCAGAGAGGAGACCCAGCACGCAGCAACCCAGCTGAAGGCAGCAGACCACAGCTAAGGCAGTCTTTAGAGACAGATGGAGGCCAAATTTTAAGGAAGTGAGGAAGAAAAAAGCATTTCTTCCCTCCACTCTCACACTAAACCCACTCTCTGTTTCTGTGGAGTATGTAGAATGAAAGAAGGAAAAGCCACAAGGTCCCAAGCTGTGGACAAAAGCTGGCTCCATGGGCACCTGCCTGTACACCAGCTCTGGTCATGCCCAGCAGCTGAGGAATGAGATGCTGTTTTACACCAAAGCTCAGATGATTTCCAATTCCTTAGAGAGAAAAATGCAACAGGGACTAGAGAAAACTGCTCTGCTTCAGAAGACACCCTTGAAAAACAGGAGACAAATCCTAGCTTGGCACTTTTACCCAAAGGATGTTTAAATTTTAAAAAATCTAAGTCTGCAGATGGGGAATTCTCCCTTCAAACCTTGTCAGGTGGTCTGGCTGGGAGTCCTGTAAATAAACAGTGGCAGCCCAGCCAGTGAACAGGTTAGAATTTTAATTGATTTTGTTGCTAGGAAGGAAAACTGCCATCTCCTAGTTTGATGTGCTAAATCAGAATTTCACCTGCAAGTGATTCCTTGGAGGGAAGACGCATTCTCTCTATGCAAATGGAAACTATAAATTCCACTAAGGGCTGCATGGGCAAGCATTGTAGGAGTAACCATTTGGTTTTAAGAAAATCATAACAAAGTAGAGAGCTTTAGGAAGTGTCACTAAACATGTAAGATGTGGCAGTGTCACAACAGCAGCACGAATCCATCTCCCACCAATTACATGACTACAATTTCCTCTTGCCAAGATCCATCCGGAGCCAGAGGAACAGCAGCACTGGTTACGTTGGAAGAAAAAGCTTTATTTTAAAAAAGTCCTTTCTAACAATAAAAGTAAATTTTAAAAATAGTAAAAAGAAGTAGTCGAGTTGGGGTTTCTTTTCCTACAGGGAAAGGAAATGATAAACATCTTAAATATTCATTTAAAATCCAGTGAACTTGTTTAGTGGTTTTGGGGTTTTTTTGATAACTTTCTTTCCAGTTACACGGGAGGCACCCAACGAAGAGAGGAGAAAGCCCATTTGAGAGAGAGTTCCTGCATGTTACACCATGCACCCACCTCCTGAGTGAGCTCCTCCTCGCCCTGGGGGTGCCCCAGGGTGCACTGCTGCAGGTGGCATCCCCGGGGCCAGGCTGGGCACAAGGGCGATGCAGCCAGGGCTTTTCCAGGAAGGAATGGAGCAGATAAACAGCTCACCTTGCCTCCACTTCAAAAGAAGCTGAGAAAGAGAGGAATTGAGTCCTCCCACACGTGTGTGTCCGCACAGAGCCAGGGGCCGGGGACCCCTGACTCCACCCCAGCTGACCCCCACAGAAGGGAGAAGTCCGCTTGTCCCAGAGCCGCTCGTGGGAGCCTGGGGATGTCCAGCTGAGCCCCCTCAGCCCCATCACATGTACCGCTCCAGGCCGGCGGGGAAGTTGGGCTGCCTCATGTAGGTGTTGCTGGAGCCGAACTGGCCGAGGGGTGATGCGGAGAGCCCCAGGAGCTGCTCGCCGTGCTCGGCACAGGCCGGGGGCCGCATGGCCGGCAGGGCCAGTCTGTTGGGAGCCCCGTAGAGCTGCGGGCTGCCGGGCGAGTAGCTGCCCTGAGCCACGGGCAGGTGTGGGGGCGAGGCGGCATAGGGGTACGCCAGGGAGTTGGGGCCGGCCCGGCCCAACAAGCCGGGGCTGACCGGCTGTGCCTGGAAGCAGGGAGGCTCGGAGCTGCCGGCAGAGCAGGCAGGAGCCAGCTCGGCTCCGGGCAAGCCCAGCGATGGGTGGCCCAGCTCGGAGGGCGGTGAGGGCTGCAGGGCCTGCTGCCCGCTGATGAGGCTGTCGATGCTGAACATCCTGGGATGCTGTGCCGGCGGTGCTGCCCCGGCTGCATAGGGGTGGAAGACGGTGCTGGAGAGCTGCGGGCCGTAGCCAGGCGAGCAGAGGGCATTAGGGTAGGGCGCTGTGGGTGCCGTGGGGCGGCCGGCGGGCGGGGGCGTGAAGGCGCTGGAGTTCTGCATGTAGCCGGGGTAGGTGGTAATGTCGGTGCGCTTGAAGCGCTTCCTCCGGCGCAGGAAGCTCCCGTTGTCAAACATGTCCTCTGCGGCCGGATCCAGTGTCCAGTAGTTGCCCTTGCCGGGATGTCCGGGCTCCCGGGGGATCTTGACGAAGCAGTCGTTGAGGGTGAGGTTGTGGCGGATGCTGTTCTGCCACTTCTTTGGGTTCTCCCGGTAAAAGGGGAAGCGCTCGGTGATGAACTTGTAGATGCCCCCCAAGGTGAGCTTCCTCTCGGCGGCGTTGGCGATGGCCATGGCGATGAGGGCGATGTAGGAGTACGGGGGCTTGCCCCGCTGCACCGGCCGCTTCCTCCGGCGGCCCCCGGCGGGCGGCGGCGGCTCCTCGGGCGGCGGCGGCGGGGC
>VZRR01006124.1:17033-43256 GCA_013398015.1 Oreocharis arfaki
CGGCGGGAGGAGGAGGCCCCCGGGGAGGGGTCCCGACTCCCACGACTAAATCCCCCAGCCTCTCCTGGGGTTCCTTCCATAGCCATGCCCCCGAGCGGTCCCTCCCCCGGGGGTCCCGGGGCCTGCGCTGCGGCCGGCTCTCCTCCCGGCCCTTCTCCGCGGCGCTTCGCTCTGCTCGGAACTGGTGCTTCCTCCCAGGAGAAAAACCAAACAAAACGAGTCCCGACGGCCAGCCCAGGGCGAGTTTGGTGCCGCCGCCAGCCCCCAGCAGTAGAGCAGGTAACCTCCCGCCGGGACGCCTCCTGCGCTTGGATTTCGTTGTGTTTTTCCCCTGTGAAAAGCGCTCAGAGGTAGCCTCAACTCAGCGCCGGCAAGAGCCAGGGGCTCTCCCCGAAACCAAGCCCATCGGTTTAGTTACTTCGCAGCTTGGTGAGACCTCCTAGGTAAGGAAATCCTGGGAAAAGGTTTTTTTCTTTTTCCCAGGAGAAAGGGAAATGGTCTGCAGAGCTCAGGGCTGCCCGGAGGTAACTCCAGTGTGGGCGAGGGATGTGGGACAGGGATGGCACTTTGGAGATGGACAGAGGAAATGAGGATCTCCTTATCACTGCAGAGAGTATGAAGGTGAAAGAAGACACCAGTCTCAGAATTCCCTAGTGGGTTTCAGGAAAACCTCTTCAGCTCTCCAGAGCGAGTTGGCTGGGTAGAACTGCAGCCTCTCATCCTCAGCATACCGCGGTACCGGAGCTGATGGGGGCTGCTGGCTGCTTTAGCAGCACCAGAAAATCTGTGGGCTTTCACCCTATCCGCACCCATTGCTCCTGAAAGTCACCTCTAAGCTCAGTGCCTGCCTGAGGAGACCCCAGCCCAGAGCAGGGAAGGGAGCCACTGCTTAAGGGTGGGCTGGACAAGCTAGGAGGAACTTTTATAACTGGATCACAGCTTTCGGCATTGCTGCAGATCCATGTCCTGGAGAGACAGACGGAAAAGTCTACCATGAATACAGTGGCAGATCCCTTCATATGTCATGCTGGAGTAAAACTTGAAGCCTTCGAGTTTGTAACTTGTTGGAAAGTATTTCCAATAGCAGAGCACAATGAAAGGCTTTATCCACAGAGGCAAAGCCGGTGAGCTTGACCAGGTCCTATCATCTCCTCCCTTCCTTTTTAAACTAAAAAGCCACCCAGCCTTCGGGAGAAGAGTCTTCAGCCCTTTCCTTTAAATATTTGCTAGTGGTTTAAATTCACCCTCCAGGTTCTCTCCCACCAAGGCTCATTCCCCTTCTTGTGCCTGCATGTGGTTTTGTTTGTGCTATTTTTTTCCTGCAGATATTTGTGGCTTTTCTTTCACTCTCGAGGGCTCAGACTCAGGGAATTGTGGGTCTAGTCCTGGTGTGGCACAGACCAGTGCTGTTGCAGGTAACTGCCTCAGTTTCCATTCTGCCAAATGAGGATAACGAGGATGGAGGTACTGGCTGGAGGACAGAGAGCAGGTGAAAAAGGGTGAAACACAGCCTTGGAGAAAGGTGCCTTTCTCCAGACACAGATCTTCAGGGAGGAAAGCAAATGAAAGGCACGGCTGGGACCATTCATTCACCTTGTGAGAGCCAAGGGAAAAAGAACAGAAGATTCATATTTCTTGTGAAGCACGCATTTAAATCAAGCAAATGTCTGAATGGAGGTGGTTAATTTCAGCCAGAGGATCTGACTTTTCCACTCACTGGAGAGGGTGGCAGGACAGATATCCAAGAAGGGAGTCACTAAAGATCGCTCCAGACTGTACAAAGAAAGTTACACACCTAGAGGAGATGGAAACCTTCAGCTTTGCAAATATTAGCTGGTGAGATTTTCATGTCAATGCAAGGATTTTAATGGATTTTGATCTGGCAAGAATGGGTTTGTGTGGGAAGAGGGTTATGAAGTGCAAAAGAGGAATAGCATTTCTCAATCATACCAACAGCCCTTGCTTATCACTTACTTTCTCCTTTTCTTTTTTTTGATTAGTCTTAACAACTGAAAATGAGTTGAGAAAGAAAACCCAACAGTATGGCTGGATCTGGAGCTTCCTGCACCCGAGGTCAGATTTAGCAACGGGGGAGGCATCTCATCTGGACACAGGGCTAGGAAGAACCAACTGCTTTATGTGTTTATAGCCCTAGGCCCTGATCTCACATCATTTTACACACAGAGGGAGAAGCCCTGGCCCTGTCTGGGGCTCTGGGCTGCCTCAGACTGCAGCTGGTGAGTAGTTACTTTAAAGCTGACGGGACCATTCAAACTGCTCTCAGCATCAGTGGGTGAAGACCCAGATGTCAGGATAGCTCTGACAGACAGATAAAACAGCAGGACAGAAGTGGGCAGGAGCACAGATAGGAAACTGTTTTACCACGGAATAAGGAAGGCCAGAACACACAGATTGATTCCCACATATGCTTTCTCACTCAGGTTGCTCTTAGGCCCAGATCTATTATTAAAAAGTGGAAGACAGTAATAAAGGTGGCTACCAAACAAATGTGATCCGGAACTGTCTTTAAAATGAGGTGATGAGAAGGGAATAAATCACATTTACTAAGCAAACGTAAGTTTTTCCAGCATCTGCTGCCTTCTGCATCAGTTCATCCTGAATACACGGAGTGATTTCAGCCTCCAGCTCCTGAACTGCTTTGCAGTGGAGCTGCAGCCTCCTCTAGAAATGTCTTTACAGAACATTTCTTTACAGAACATCTCTTTACAGTACAGGTGAACTTGCTTCACTGCAGAGGAATGCGGCTGTGCCCCCTCAGGGAGCTTGTTTTAAGGCCCCCACGCACCCACGTAGGCATTGCACTGGTGGTACCCAGACCACATTTCCAAGCTACAGTTGGCAATCACATGGGTCAGAAAAACATGCGTTTTCTTGCCCCAAAATGAAACAATCTTCTGCTAAACCACATGCAGTGTGGGGGTACCTGGGCAGGAGGTTCATGATCTTTAATGTAGCCATGCTGAGAGACCAGTGGCTTTGTCCTGGCCTGAGTAAAACAGTAGCTTGGATGTCTGCACTGGGCACAGTTGCATTTGGATCATCCCTGTTCCCAGAGCCCTTAGATTACCTACGAAGCAGTCATCTGTTTCTCAGTCCCCCTGGGATGTGCAAGGAAAAAGAGGGGTGAGAGCCCTGAGAGCAAGGGCTTCTCCTCTTCCTCTCCCTAGAAATTCTACAGTGAGCAGCACAAAGCACCCTCCAGCCTCAGAGCCAGCAGTAGTCCCCAGGGGATGCTTCGATGACACAAAACCTGCTGCTGGTGCTCTTAGGATGGCCCTGAATTACCCCATCACTTACCAACATCCAGATGTTCAGGTACTTCCTTGGCTGAAAGCTGTAGAAGCAGCACTGCCCTGACATAACACTCGAGCCCATTCCCACCCTCTGTGCATCCATGTCTGAATCCATCCATGCTCCAAGCTCCTAGATGGAGACCCTCACAAGAGTCTTGAGCCAGCCTCCCACCACAGCTGCTCTGTGCAGTGGGAAGGCTTTTCCACCAGAAGGTGAATCGCTTTGCCCACAGAATCATGGAATGGGTCAGTCTGGAAGGGACCACAGTGGGCATCTGTTCCCACCTCCTCCCTGTCCAAGCAGAATCACCCCAGAGCACAGGATTGCATCCAGAAAGTTCTCGAACACCTCCAGTGAGGGAGACTCCACACAGCCTCTGGGCAACCTGTTCCAGTGCCCAGTTGCTCACACAGTAGAGAAGTTCTTCCTCACGTTCAGGTGGAGCTCCCTGTGCATCATTTTCTGCTCATTGCCTCTTGTCCTATTTCATGGCAGCACCAGGGAGCTGGGTTCAGCATAAGGGCTCAGCACATTTACATGAGGTGACTACAGCTTGAGGGCGTGTGTGAGAAATCCTTTCCTCCTGAGACATTTCCTTCACAGGGTGCCACCCTCAGGGGAGGAACATCTTACGGAGAACAGTGATGAGAGCAACCAGCAGACCTGGAGGGTCCGCTCTGCGGCTTGTGACCGCAGCCAGCACACGTGCAGGAGTGGGGCCACCACGCTGCTCAGGACCAGCAGCCACGCAGAAACCAGCCCAGGACACCAGGCAACGGCTGGGGTCAAAGAAGGCACAATTAAACAGCCTTCCTGAGCTGTTCCATTTCTTCAAGATGCAGGAAACTGATAACCAAAGCAAATAAATTCTTCCTGAGAACTAACTCTTCGAGTCACTTATGTAGTTGTAGGCAACTGTGCAGCAAGGGCCAGACAGAATCACTTCTTCACAAAAAGGATGGGTAAAAGCGTGTACAAAAACTGTGGAACAGCAGGGAAAAAATTTTAGAGGAAGAAACTTTTGAACTATTCTTCGCCTTTGTGGTCAAGTTTTGGGTTTTTTCTCCACTATCACCAGTTCAGATTTTCTTCCCTGAATTAATTTTGATCTAATATTTTTAAAGTTTTCTTTTATTCCTATAGAAAAAAAGGGGGATGGGAGGAAAAAAAATCTTTTTATTGTTGTCTGTTTATCAAAAATAATATTCCTAACAGAAGCATATTTTTGTTTAAAGCTGAAAGAAAACAAAAAAGATTACAAGGGACTTCAGCTATTGAAAGCCATGGGGGACAAAGTCTGGTATGGAGTTTTGGAGATTTCACTTCTATAAACTTTGTTGTTTTTTTGCTCAATACAAACCTCAATATTTGGGGTGAATAAATATTTCATTTTCCCTTTTCCTGGAACAAAATACTCTTTATATTTCTGCCCCAGATCCATGCCTCATGGGCAGAATCCAAGCCTAAGAGAAGGCCACACACAAGGGCCAAGCTGAGCTGGTCCCTCTCTCTGGTTTCTCAGCCATCCTGCCTGGTGGCTTCAAGACACTGAGAAGAGCAAAGTGTGGGTCATGCAAGGGGTTAGTAAATAATATTTAATTATTGGGCTTCATAAAGCAATATTAAATACTCTATAAAATACATGGTCTCCTGCTTTCCAGCTACCTCCAATTCTCCTTAAAATATGTCCCTTCCCAACAAAATGCTGATCTCTGCTGACCAACTTTTCCAGGCTTTGTTTAGAGGATGCCAGGTGTGTGGTTAAAGCTCTATGCCCTGCAGGGGTCATTCTGAAGGGCTGGTTCTGATCCCTGCCCAGAAATTTTGATCCTTTCACTATAGAAATTAGTGAATTAGGCAGACAGGTTCAGGCGAGAACCTGGCACACCGGGCATGCCTGAAGCCACTACAAATCCATCTGAGGAACACAAGAATGGACAGAAATTGGCAGGAAAACTTAGCTTGGGCAGGGCCCACTGCCGCAGGACTGCCACGCTATTTCCCTCTCCCTGATCCCATACATTATCCCAAGCCTTCCCCACACTGGGAGGCTCTGCCTCTTCCCAGTGCTTCCTAGCTGCCCTGTGAAAGGCTTTCCTGCTGCCCAAACCCTGTCTCTCTCCAAATCCCAAAGCCTGATGAGGCTCGGGCTTGTCAATGAAATCAAGGAACTGATGCCCAGCTGCCCCAAATACTGCACACCAGGGTTCCCAGGCAAGGACCTCACTGTAAAACTTGCCCTTTTCCTTGTTATTTGCTACTTCCTTAAAACCACCAGACCAATTAGCTGCAAGCCTGGGCAGATGGCGAAAATCCCACCTTGCTGGCTCACTACCTGCTCTCTTTTCCCTCTGTTTAATGCCCCTGCCAGCAGTGATTTCACTGAGTCCAACCGTAACAGCCTTTTCCCTCCCCTCAGGCCAGGAGCATACCTCTGCCATGAAAAATTTCCTTCCTGTCTTATACCTTCAGCCTGATCTGCCTGCAGCCCGAGCTGCAGGTTGTTTTTCTTCTCACCACTTAAAATGCTTTTGAAACAAAGACTTCCTAATCCCCCCAGGCCAGCCAGGCACCTCTGGGAAGGAACACTAACCTCAGCAGGAGGTACAGGGCACCCCATAAGCTGGTGGGACCAGGTGAATGGAGGCTGTGTAGGAAATAGGGTCTCATGAGGTGGTGGAAACGGAGCAGGGCAGAGGTGAAGCCATGAGATGGTGATCTGGGGGGAAGAAGAGCAGACATCCTCACACCTGGCCACTGCCCAGCCCAGATGGAAAGAGCTCACCACATGTCTGTGGTGGTGGAGAAGCTGGCTGAAGTCGTGAAAACCTCACCTGCCTTTGAGACCGCTCCACAAACAACCAAAACCTGAGATTCTCTGCAATGACTTCAAAGAGCACATGGTGCAGGAAAAGGGTCTCCAGCTACAACAGGCTGGTGTTCATCACATCATTTACTAGTGAGAAGGGGAGAGAGATGATTCAGACTCAAATCAGACTGGACAAGTATGCATCACAGCATTTGCCTCACATTCCTTCCAGCCAAAACCATCCCTGCCTCGTGCTACTTGGGGCGGGGAGAACCAATACAGGCATTTCTTTAATTTGGGGGTCCACAGAGATTCAGTGAATTCATTCCCATCTCCCACTGCAGAAATTCTGTGGGCACTGCAGTCCTCCAGCTGAGATGGGAATCTCCATCTCACAGGCAGTATTTGATGCAGAGAGGCAGCAGCATCCAGGTGGTGGTCTCAGGGTCCATTTAGAAGGTTAGCAACGAGGCCAACTCCATCTAGTAGTGGCACACTGAGTATAAACAGTGAGGGAGATGTGTTTGGGCTTTAGACTTGGCTTGGATCCTGGTTAAAGAAGAGGATAGATGCAAAAACAGATACTGACAGCCCTTATCAGCAGAGCAGCTCTGCCTTTACATCATCTCAGCCTCAAGGAGGGCCCATGAGGAAGGACTGGAGACCTCATGATACCAGAAACAAGAACTCTTCTTTAAAAGTGCCCGGTACAGTACGCCCCTGGGGAAAGGTCAGGACTTACTTTGCCCATTTCTTAATGCAAGTAGAGCATGAAGGACTGACTCATCTGGAGCAAAGCAGCAAGGCAGTGACATCATCACAATCACCATCCAAATCTCTCTAATGGAACCAAAAATCTTACATTTACTTCGCAGATGTATCCAATTGGTGTCTCTGGAAGCTCTCCCCCCATACATAGTGTTATATATCACATACATTTAGTTTTTGTTGGCATGAAAAAGATTTTCATGATTCTGTAGGATGAAGCTGGTGGCTTAACCCTCATAATTTAGTTTTTTAATAGAAATGGGTGAAAAACAGGCTGTGGTCAAGTTTTCTGAATGAAAAACCTGTGGCAAAGGAGCAGAAGATCTCTATTTTTTCACTGCAGCCAGAACTTCAGTATTTATCTCACCTTTTTCTCTGCCTACTCCATTTGACAGGCTTAAGGAGAAGTGTCAGAGTTGAGGAGGCCATCTGTGGTCTATGACTGAGATGCTGAGATGCGAGAGTAAGGGAGGGATTTCTCTCCCAGGGATGACCAAGAGTAGGTTTTGTCCTTGCAGAATAAGTGCTGAGTTAAATACTTGAGCAGAGCTTCGTGGTGGGAGCCAGGCTGGGAGGGAGGTGCCATCCCTTAGTTCTATGGGAAGAAGTCTTCTTCAAAATAACATGAAATCATAGACTAGAAAACAACATCTGTAGGTCTCCAGGACGTAACAGGACAGATACAGATGCTGATACAGGTTTATGCAGGCACAGGACAAGTCAGGAGACAAAATTCAGCATCAACTGCTTCCTTTCCCTTACTCAGTTTGCTGCACTACACACCCTTCTTTGGAAGATAAAAGGATTGACTATTATCCATTTCCTTTACACCAAACTTGGAGTCTACAAACTTTACACAAATTTTCTTGCCCTGTGTTTTTCTCAGCAGGCAGGGCAAATCTTCATAGGCTTAAAAGATTAGAAAGAGACAGCTTACCCCCTACCACACAGGGAGGGAAACTGAGGCAGAGGGAGACACAGGAAACCTGGGCCAAATCTGGGGCTGGGTCAAAAGGGAATAAAAAAAATAGGATTTGGTCCTCATTTTTCCAGCATAAGGAGTCTGGGAGAGGTTTGTGAAAGCAAGTTAGAAATCCAGCTTCCGTCCAAACCAGCGAGAACTGCGCACTTACACCCTGCCATAAAATTCCTATAGAAAAACAAAAAATCAGCAGCAACAAAAACTAGTCCTAAGAGGCCCAAACACATGCAGGCAGAGTGGAAGTCAGAAGAACTGCCTCAAGCCCCACATGAGCAGCACAGCAACACAGAGATATTTAAGGTAGGTACTTATCCACAGGGATGGAGGAGTTATGGGGTGCCAGGGTGGGCAGCCAGCAGCGTGGCAGATCCCACCAGAGGGCTCAGCAGCTTCCACCACAGAATTAGCTGGTGTCAAACAAGTCCTAGTGGATTTGCCTTGTAGGCCCACGAACTCCAGAGGCTGGTGTCTGCTGTGGGCTTGCTCTTGCACTGCTTAGTCTACCCCTAAGGAGAAGAGACTCAGGTACAGCCTTCAGCCATCAACATAATCCCAGAGGATAAAAGATGGGCAGAGAATTGAAGGCTGCTTCAGCAGTGGGGTGTCTGTGCTGTCAATGTCCTGTGGGACCAAGGTCAGCCTCCCTCCCAGGGCTGCCAACCCTTGTGTTTTCATCACAGATTTCCCAGAGTGGGAAGGATTTGCTCCCATTTAATTGTTTCGGTTTCTTTATTCCTTACACAACTGAGGAATCCGGATTGCATAGGACAACATGGAAGCTGTAGTCCTTTGTGCACACCCCCCCAGAGGTCAAAGGAAGATCCTCTGCTGCTGGTGGTGGTGAGAGCTGGCAGATGGGCTAAAATACTCTTTTACCTTTTAACCCAGTCTCCAGAATGTGGCTAGCCTAAGAGCTAAGACTGAGGTGCCTCTGCTCCGCATCATCAGCTGCATCATCAACACATCCCAGTGCCGAGCAGATCCCACAGAAGGGATGTCAGCACTGGCTGGACAGTGGTCCTTGGCCTCTGGAGATAGGAAGTCAGTTTTCCCTCACAGACCAATCGAGAAGCTCCCCAGGGAGCAAATCAGAGCACAGGCCCTCCGTCAGCAGGAGCCATCGCCAGCTGCTGTCGTGGGGCCACCAGCCAAGAGCTGGGCTTGGGATCGCTGCCTCAAAATCCATTAACCTAATTGTTGCTTGTGTTCCCGGGCGGGTGGAGAGGGATGGCAGCAAGGAGAACAAACATGCCACAGCAGCAGGAGGTGCCTCAGCACAGCCGGTGCCAGGAGTCGCAAGGAGGCTCTGCCTCTCCCCTGTTTCCCCAACACACACTCAAATTACAGCCCTGCCAACCCCCTGCTTGGCAAATGCCTCATTCTGCAAACAGAAACTCGATGCCCCAGAGGGTCTCACAGGCCTTGTTCAGGTTGGTGCTTGTGAAGAAACTCCCCCATTCCTGCCCGTTCCAGGGAAAAACAGTGGCAACAACAGTCACAGGTTAAGCCTGCTGTGGGATGCTCTGTGCGGGATCCAGACCTCAGCCCTGCACAGAACATATTCCAAGGGGGCAGGAACAGAGCAGCCTGGGGTCCTTGACCACCTTCAGAGCATCACTGCACAAATATCCCTGCACAGGAGGATAAGACAGCAATTTTCCCCCAATGGCCTTCACTGGATGTCCCCGTAGCAGATACTGTGATCATCACAGCCAGGGTGATGCCCATGGCTCAATGAGAGAGAGCAGACTACGTCCCACATCTCTTCTGCCTCAGACCAAATGTCTTCCAGATACTCCACAGAGCAACCAAAATCCCAAACAAAGGCAGGACATGCTAGAAGGACCAGAACAATCAGTTTACACTTACGTGGCAGTGGTGGAACAGGCTAGTTTCAACCTTCTGGTTGAGGTAAGGAGGATTTGAGGTGGATTTAACAGCTCTCAGCAGTGCTTTGGTCTGCTGGGTTGGATGAGAGGAGAATCAGACCAGTGCTGAGCATGACCCACACCCTTCTTTCCAAGGTAAGGCCCAACGTGGACACAAAGTCATCATTCCCCTTATGGATCTGGGGAGGTCCCTCCCAGACCATTTAAGCAACAGGGCAGAAAAGATTCTTGGGATGCAGGAAACCAGTGGAGAGTTATTTCTCCTAGGGAAAATTTTGCATAATTGCACCTAAAAATCCACACTACCAGCAGATAGCTGCTGGCCACAGTTGAGCAGAGTTACCTCGAGATGAGGAGTTGGTAACACCAAAGGTTGGATATACACCTGTGGAACAACGCACCTGCTCCCACCATCCCACTGCAGTTACCCCACACTGAAAACAGAGATAACGTTCATCACCTCAGAGGTGTGTACAAGGGTTATCTCGTTAACCTGTCCATCTAAAACAGCACATGAAGATGCCTGGTGTCAGCACTCTTTACCGAATCACACTCAAACTCCTGGGCCAGGACTCTGGGAAGCAACAGGAAAACACAGCAAGGTACCACTGCCAGCCTACACCCACAGCAGCAGAGCAGAGAGCAGCCGTCACATCCTCACTGGCCCTGGGCTTCACGTGTCACTGATTGACTCAAGTTTTAATTATGCCCCAATATCTCCATGTCTCCCAAAACACAAAGCTTTCAGCCAGGCAGTTCCTGCCAGTCGAAATTTCATAAAGAGCAGCGAGTGACTAAGACAGCCGAACCTTCAAGTCAGATGCTAACAGCTTTGGACAAGTGTGGGATTTTTACACCCCTATCTGCAGGGAAATCTGATGTTTAGTGCCCTGACTGTGAGCAGGTCACTCTTAAACCCCTGAACATCCCAGGCAGTAAAAAAAAAAAAAAAAAAGGGAAGAAAAAGAAAAAAAAAAGCGCCGGAGGGGAATTGTACTGGCTCTAATCCCTTCTGCCATTCTGCATATTCATGGAACATTGTCATAACACATCAGCAGGACAAAAGGGCTGTCGGCACCTCCTCCTCATTCCTTTGATAAACCACGAGACAAATGCTGAGTAAACACTTGGAATCCATTCACTGCACTATTCTCATCGGGATGAGAAAGGGCTCCTCTTTCTTGCAGGCCCAGAGCTGCTCAGCCTAATAAAGTACGGCCCACGGCCCGTGAAAAGAGAGGCCTATGGATGATGAAAACATGGATTATCTCATTTCACCCTCCTTGTATCAGACCCTGCTCACATTGAGTGCACTTGGTCTGACACGCAATTACACACATAAAAAAAATAATAATAAAATTAAAAAAAAAAAGCCGAGTGAAGGGGGTGTTTAACAAGTGGGGTGGCGGGGGGGACGGGACTGTCCATGAAATTTCACAGATGACCTTTTCGTAGTGGGAAAGTAATTTGTTTCTGTCCCAGCCACCACCAAGAGTTTTCTCATTGGTATCATCTTTCCCCTGAATATTGCAGTTGGTGGGGGAAGAGACAATAATTAGGACAAGGCCTTGCAGGTCGCTATGGCCGGATTCACGCTGGCACTGACCACCCCAGGAATGGCTCTCTGGCCATGCTGCTGCCTCAGCTCTCTGCCTGGCAGTGGGAGCAGGCAAAGCCCCATTCTCCTCTCACACCTGGAAATCAGGAGTCCTGAGGTCAGACAAGTGCCTGGAGAAGGAGGAATGACTTCTGTGCCCGAGGAGGGATAAAAGCACCCAGTGATTCAGGATCTCTGTGTGAAAACCACAGTGCCAGCCAGGCAGGCTGGGGCATGAGATCTCCTGTGATGAGGATCAATAAACTCCAGTCTGGAGTCCCTTTGGTCAGGCTTGGACCCCACCAGAGCAGAGGTGAGGCTGGGAGTTCCTTCAGCCTTTCTTCACACCCCAGAGTCAGGCAGAGAGACCAAGAGACACATTGCCAGATAACTAATAATAGCCCTAAAATCAGCATAAAAAGCCTCCTTACCTTTAGGCATCCAGTGACTTGACCCAGCTACACAGGACATTGATGACCAAAGCTGACCCCAAGTGCTTTCCAACACCTACAGCTGCCTCCTCTGTTGCCCAAGATTCCAGAAAAAACCTGCTATAAAACAAACAAAACCATTTAATAACCCAAAACAGGGCAAGAAACTGGTTCTTTTGAAGGCAATCATCTGAAATAAATATTTTTCCATTTAAATATGTTCCTTTATTTAAGAATACGAGCAATTTTCAAAAGGGAAAATAAATTTCAGAGATGGTACATGGGGAACAAGCACACTTAGTGCAATTGTGCCCATAATGAAAAACAAGACATAGTTATGAATTACTGCCAAATGATGAAGAAACAATAAATAGACTGCTGATTAACTAGGGTCTCTTTGTTAAATAAATGGCTCATAATCCTGTCCACTAACTGCAGGATGAGCATGTAAATAGTGTATTCAATGCTTTTGTCTCCGGAAAATCCTTAAGTTCACCCTTTAAGTTTCAAACAACCAGCAAAAAGGATAAGCAGTTGTTCCTCGACCTGGCACATTAGCCGTGAACGTCGCTATTCAAATATTTGCGTTGTACAAGGTGTTTGTTACAAAACCTCCCGCAGGACTCAGCGCAGTCTCACGGCAGCTCCAGGCGCTCGCTCCAGCCCTGGCCAGGCAGGCGATGCCGGCTGTTTGTTTTCCCCGAGCGGGTCACTCCTCTCCCCAAGCAACCAAGAGGCAAAAGCGAGTGTGAAACTTGCAGGGCTTCCAAGAGGCTGATTGCTCTGCTGCCCGAAAGCAATTTCTGGGCTAAATGCATTCGTACGTGTGACGGCCGCATTTCTGTGCCCCGGGATGGGTGACGAGCAGGCTGCTGCCTGCCGCCTGCAAACACCTACACCGACCTGCAGGGCAATAGTGATCATTACAATATTGGACTAACGCAATGATTTCCTTCCTTAGATCATGTTTTTATTTCCCCAGTGGCTGCGTTATTTAAAAAAAAAAAAAAAAATTCAGCAATGCTGTTAAGCCCAGATCCTCTGAGATTACTTAGGCACATAACTCCCATTCACATCCAAATGATCTCAGGCGTCTTTGGGATATGAGCCGCAGAGAACTCATCACCTGGTATTTCTCACAGACACAAGCCTCCATGCAGTTTCTCTGCCTGCCCAGCAGCGGCTCCGGCCTGCGGGGCTGTGGGGCTCTGAACTCAATCCCATGGGATAAACATCAGTTCCGAGCATGCAAAGATGCTGAGCAGTCTCACTCTGCTCATGCAGCCACAGGTACCACACACCCTCAGCTTCCTTCTCCACAAGTTGGGACCGAGCTGTGGGACAGGTCAGTTCTGAAAGGGAGCAGAAACAACCCTCAGCCTGCTCTGGGCAGCTTTCCAGGGACTCGCCTATGCTTTGCACCAGGTCCCGTGGCTCCTGCACCGTTCCCCAGGGCTGGGATGCAGGCAGCTGTGCTACAAACAAGGCTTATTTAAGCTCCACCCAGGGATGCTCTGCACCCTGCAGAGTAGGAGGCTCCATATGTCTTATTCTATCTTGCTGGTTTTTGGGACTGGCTCTGATACCCCTAAGAGCTGCTGGGCCAGAATTCAGCCCCAAAGATTGACGGGGAGTTTTTCCATCGATTCCTGCAGAAAGAGCTTTGGTACCTGTGGCATCCTGTCAGCAGCACTCAGGTTAGAGCATCAAGCCTTAAATCGACAACGTTCCTCTCCAAACCCAATAAGTAATTGTGGGATTTGCTAATAGGGCTTGTCAAAATCAATTGGGGTTAAACACCTTTAGCTACAATAACAGTCATCTGACCCCGGGCTCCAGAAACCGCCGGGCTCAGAGGAACCCCGAGGGGTTGTTCCTGGCTTCCCATTGCTTTGAGACAGATAAAAGAGCAGACGATGCAGAGCTGGGTAATCCGTTCAGCCCATCCCAGCCATGCACTGAAGTGACAGCTCCCAGAGTTTCTGCAGAGCTGGCTCCTCCTGGGAATTGTGTGTGCAGGGACCAATTTGTTCAACAAAACCTGGGCAACCAGAGTTTTCTTAAATTCAATTGCCTGAAGGAGAAGGCAAATAGCATTTAAGCGGAGGAAAGTGCATTAAAACCACATCTTTGATACAATGGCTGATACACCCCACGCTGCCAACGCCTGAAATGATAATATTTTTTTTCCTAAATAAATAGCTCAGCAGTGGGATCCCAGCCTCCCCCAGCACAGCGAGGCTTCACGCTGCAGCAGCCACATTTCCAGCCCTCCGGGCCAAACTGCTGCAATGCTTCCCCTCTTTGCTGGACTCATTACTGAGGGTGGACTGGTTCGGGAGGGACGCACAGCAGTGCTCATGCTGTGCTGAGGATCCACACATCCAGAGGGCACTTTCAGCTTATGTTTCCCCACCAGCTCCCAGGAACAATGTGTAAGAACACCAGTTAGTGTGGACATCCTTCCCAGATTGGTACAAAGGGCTTTTCCTGCCTGTGTGAAATTGCTACCTTTAGAGACTTGCCAGACCTTGATGCAGAGGAAGGCAAAGCAGGGTGGGTCAGGAAGAGAAACAAATATTCAGGATTTGGGGCACTTGCATAACCCAGTGAGCTTCTTGCTCTTTCTCTAGTTGTGGGACGCACCACCACACCCTACTCCTCCTTGGAAGCTTTTCATCTGTGCCTTCTTCTCTTCTCTGCCTGGGGGCATTGGGGACCTCAGAAGAGACTCCCTGGGGGCCTGAGACCCTGGGCTAGACAGAAACAATGCAGAGGAAAGGGACAAAGCTCTGGTGTGGTGCACAGACAAGAGGTTCCGTGGCTGGCTGCTGACTGTCCCTTAGCAGAGCAGCAGCTAACTTTACACTTCAGCACATCATGTGATACCTGAATGAAGTCAAGCCCACAATGAGGGATTTCAAGTTCTCCTATCTGGTCTCAAAATTTTTGTGGAACTATGGCAGTCAAAGAAAAGTGTTCCTTGCCTCCACAAACTGCAGAGGAATCTGCTTTAAAGCCTTCCTCCCTGAAGATTTCAGTTTCTGCTGCTCATGGGGAATCCTGACAAGGTTGTCTTCTCTCACACAAGACAGGCATTTTAACTTCTTACCTTGGCTGGGGGCCAAAAGCCCAATGCCAAGGTGGAAATATGCAACACAGTGAGCAAACAATTACCCCAACATTCCCAAACAAGTACGTGTGAGGGGAGAGGGAGGGCTGAGGTGAAACCTGAGCAGAAGAAATGCAGGGGGTGATACCAGGGAATATCAGCAGGGAAAATGGGAAGGATATAACTAAATAAAATCTTCTCTACAACACCAGGGAAGGGTTCCATCTGTAATGGATGTCACACTATGGACATCTGTGTTGTTACCAAGAGTCAGCTCCAGATTTTCCCTGAGCCACTCTCTACTGTGAGCCTGACCCCATCCAGCAGAGACCAGACACCCACGTGTGGGATGCCACACATGAAACCTTCACTCTTGAAATGTTACTATGGTAGGAGGAAAAGAAACTCATCAGAGGAATCTGAAAAAGAGGGATTGGTTGTGATTCACCATAAAAAGCAGGAGAGAAAAACCTGGAGAATCCCAGCACTGAAGGTGCATGCCTGACCCCAGGGAACAGCAATGCTCTCTGCTCCTGAGGGGTGGGGCACAGCCAGGACCACCCATGCACTCATCCACACATTGAGGGCTGTTAGTTATCTGCAAGCCCAAAATATAACTCAAAAAAATTTAAATCCCAAGATCTCCCCGCACCCAGAATCATCTCCCCTGCACCCAGAGATGCTGCAGGAGGGCCCAGGGCATGTGTGTGCTGATGGAAATCAAAGGCTGCAACCAATCACACAGCAGATGGAACCACTCTGCTGGGATGGCTCAGTTCCTCAGGTGACACCAGCATGGGTCAGGCTCCAGGCAGCATCCCTTGGATGCTCCCAAACGTGTAGATAGAGGCGGACAGGGCAGGGCACCATCTACAGAGTGCCTCTCTTCTGCTCATCCTCAGGGTGCAGGAGGAGGGCAGCTCTGGGGCTTGGTCCTCAGTTCTGGGCCAACACAAGCAAAGAGGAAGAACTGCTGTCCTCGGCCTTTTCCCGAGTCACTGCAGCAGGGGAAGCACATCCCCCTGCAGGGGAAGGAAGGACCTAGTAGGTACCAGGTAAAGGTGATGCCAACCACAGCTGTGACAGATGACAGCTCACGTGTGTCATATTTTATAAAACAATAGTGAGTCCACCTGGTCCAACTCGCCTCTGGTGCCAGCAGCAAGACCCCTTTGCAGGAAGATCAACCTGCACCTTCACCTGGGCTCTGTTTAACCAAAACCCCAAAAATATTAAATGTGAAAGGAAATTGAGAGCAAGTTGAATGGCCCTGCATTGCTCCACTCAAATCTCAAAAAGAGATTCCACTTTCTAAAGAAAGTCTAAAGCAACTGTCATCGGCCAGGGGGCACAGCGTCCCTCCGAGCAGTGGCTGGTGCCACATAGGAGGTATTCAGCCTAAATTAACTCTCCCCCTAATACCTGAGCAAACATTTTCAGCTTGGGACTTAATATCCCTGGACATGTCTGCTGTCTCTCAGGTGAATCCCCAGATAAACAAGGTCAGCTCAGCCCTAATGTGGCTGTAAAAAGCTGTCAGTCAGCCCAGGAGATCTGGTTGCAAGGTCAAACCAGTTCTGAAGGTTGCTGGGGCCAAACCTGGCCTGTCACTCATTTTAAGTGCAGGAAGGTTTGTTTTCTCATTACCATGTCAGGTATCCCAAATTTAGGATTAGCTGTCGGCCGCCACAACATTGTTCTTTCAGAAAAAAAAAAAAAAAATTAAAATAAACACATGCACGCACACATCCCTGGCCCCAAATAAATCTGTGTGCTCAGCCTGCCTGCAGCTGGGAGGTGAAAAGAAACCTGTCCTTCAGGAAAAGGGAAAGGGGACTTTCCCACACATTGTGTGACAGTTTCTGGCACAAAAGAACACCCAAAGCACAGAGCAAAATCCTTCAGTTAAAATACCCAGTTGAATTAAGGCATCTCCACTGCTGAAAAGCCTCTTTGTCCAGCAGATGAGGAGAAGGACAGGGCACCTTCCGTCTCAAGGGGGAACATATGGAAGCTGTCCCAGGCAGCTGCAATCGCAACAGTTTTGTGTGGGATGAGTCCTTGGTGCCATGCATGAATTGAATACATCATTTCCCCAAATACTTCCAGCTATTTAAGAGTGGGGAGCAATCCACATCACTGCGTCCTTCCTCCCAGCTACACACATCACTTGTGACCAGATGAAGCTCTGGGAACGAGCTCCAAACCAAACAAGCTGCCAGAATCCAATCCAGCCTCGGCTGGGTCCTCCCACTGCCCTTGCAGTACCAGCAGCAATGCATGGGACAGAGGATGAAAGGGAAGGTACAGACCTGGTAATGAGGATAAAAATCCTCCCTGGGGCTCCTCTACCCATAACACTGTTTAAGGGGGCAAGTAGTCTGTGTGGGGTGGATATTAGGGAAATGATTCCACAGGGAAAGGTATGTTAAAGAGGCTCTATTCAGAAAAACACCAAGATCTACCATAAAACTCACTTGAGTTTTCACCTCTCACCAAATCCTACATGAATTGGCTTCAGCCCATCACCTTCTGATGCTTGAAGCACAAGTTGATCCATGGCCAGTTTATCCCCTGCTGGGGGAACCAACAGGATTCCTGAAGAGCCCTCCTTCTCCCCCTTGGTGTTCAGCCACAGCGCTGCTCCTGCTGGTGCTTAAACAAGGTTTTTCTGCTGGTGCAGGGACTGTCCAGGATAGCCCAAGGCATGTGCCAGGGACCCTGCCTGCAGCTGAAGAGGAGGGTAGTTTTTCAGGCTGTATCTCAGGAGAGGAGGATGGGGAGCAGGGAGTTGCTCCAGCCTCTCAGAAAGAAAAAGCAAAGACAAATAAACTCCGAGGAGGAGGAATTACCAGACTGTGCACAAAGAGGCAAACCTGAAGAGACTTGTGCCAGGAATGTCTGCAGTGAGACAGGCTGATGACTGACAGCAGCACCCTCCCTCTTGCAGCAGGCTGTGGCAAAGAGCAGGAGAGGTGGGTTCATCTCAGCCCCTGGTGCCTCCACACATCAGAGGAGGTTTGAGGTCTCAGCTCTCAGCTTGTGTTTTCATGCTCCAGCCATCCATGAAGACTAAGAAACCAGGTGGACTTGGATGTGATACTACAAAGAGAGATATCAACCCTCACCCCACACCAGTCAGATGCAGCAGAGGTGCCCCAAACCCCACTGAGAACCCAACCAGCGTCCCCAGGGCAGTAGAGGGGGCAGGTAACCATTGCCTCTTTGGGGCACACATCTTCGCTCCTCAAGGCTGTCAGAAGACCCTCTTCACCTCTAGTTTCACTAGTAAGCACCTATGTCAGCACATCCACGAATGAGGAAGCAATTGGCAATCAGGATGGTTTGTGCAGAGAGATCATCTGAATGATGGAATATTCACACACAACTCTGCAAAGCCTTGGCTCCCAAAGCAGAACCAGACTGAGAAGTTACCATCCCAAATGCCTGCAGCTCCAGGCTACAGTTCACTGCCACACCTCCAAAAGGGATGAGTTTTTAACCCAGACCATTTGGGTATCCAGCTAAACACTTGGCCTTATAAAACACTTACAGCCACACAGCCCAAGAGATGGGAACTGGGGCATAGCTGGAAGAGCAACTGGGCCAGGAAAAGCTCATTTTCAGCCAAAGAGAGTGAATCATCTGTGACTTCAGCAAAATTGGGTTGACACCATCTGCTGCCCATCCTGGAGCAAACTTCTAAAATGATATCTCAGGGCGAAGGAAACCTCTAGAAGCAAAGACAACAAAAGCCTGTGGAATGCCAAGGGTGATCATCCATCACCTGCAGGGCCACGGCATTTCCCCAAGAATCTTCTCTTCCATGCTGCCCCTCACAAGGGGCCATCCCACAGCCAGTTAACAATATCCTAAATTGAATTTTTTTATGTTCTTTCCATTTTCAAGGCACGTTAATTTCAAAACAAAGACACAAGACGCTGTCCTTAAACATCCTCATTATTTCAAGTTCAACTTTGTTTCAACATCTCTAAAATGGCGTTTTTTCAACAATTAAACAATTCATCTTTTTCAAATCCACTCAGGACCTCATCTAGATACACATTAATCTTCCTGATCTCAAAGCCAGGGAGAAAATACGCATTTCTTTCCTCTGGTCCTACGAAACAATACTGCCACAGTATTTGCTGCCAATTCCAATCCAGGCTATCAATACATTCAGACATGAGGCGTTCCTCATATTGCAACTCAACCTAAAATGTCTGATTCTCGGTCTCATCCCATTATGTCATGCTCTCAACATCCTAAAAAAAAAACAAAACAAAACAAAACAACAAAAAACCCAAAAGATCAGCAACCTGATCAAAAATCTACTTCATGCTGAAGGCCCCACAGAGGTCTCAGGAGCTGCTGTCTCTGCTGGAGATCAATGCATCCACTGAAGAAGGGGAATGATCCATTCATTCACCCATTCCTCAACCTAACTCCTCATCATTTGACCTTACTCATTCCTACAGCATCTTGCATGTAGGTGCTGCTCCTTCCTCTTCTTTCCTCACCTCTCCGCTCTTCAGGGGTTGCAACTGAATCAAGATCCACCCTCCAGCAATTGCTGGAGCTGGTCCTGATACGCTGCAGCGGTAAAGAAGCTTTGGCCAAATACCAGTTCTCTTCCCTTCCCCAAAAGATGTCATTCCCATTCTGGAGCAGAGCATGACGGATGTTTTCACCACTATCAACACACAATGCAACACAAATACTCTCAAGGTTTACAAAGCGTGTTCCTTCCCTCTCCTCCTGCCTTGCCTGCTTGAATTCAGAGATGGCCAACAACTATTAAACACATCAATGTAAATGTTAGTAGATTGCTTCTAATAGGAAACAAAAATGTTTTGAGCAAAGCTAATTGCCGGGAAATAAGGTCGTTCCAATATTTCAGCAGGGGGTTATAAATCTCTTGCTTTCTGCCTCCTTCCAGCATTAAGGTTTTACAGATGTTGCTGTCAGAAGGAGAAGAATGATTTCAGATGCTTGTTTCCACTGTATATTTTTTAAAAAGGGCATAAATGTGTGCAGCAAATTGCGAGGCAAGTTTTTCTTCTATAAGAGAAAAACCAAACAAATCTCAGACAACAAAACGTAGAAAATCAGCATTGGGACTCCTAAAATCTTATAGTGATACAAAACGCTCAACACACTGACAACTGGCAAAACTTTACCACGTAATTCAAGCCAGCCAGTTTCACTGACTGCCAAATTGCTTCTTCCAGTCCTCTGCTGCTTTTTTACTCTTCTGCACCACCAAATATTCACTGCACATCGAGGGACCCTCTAGACCCACAAGAAGAACATGAACCGCTCCAGTTTTCCCTGAGCTGGAAGAAGAGGATGAGAGGGGCCAAAGCAGCCGATAAAGACGAGAGCTGTTCTCTTGAAAAGCTAGACCTAGACCCAAATTCAAATGCTAAGAGGGTGAGAAGAAGGAAGAAAACTTATATTAAGTATAAGATGATGATTAGGGAAGAAAATGAGGCTTGGTAGCTGTCTCCAAGTTGTCTTGCCAGGGTAGTTCATCATTTGCATGGGAAATATCCATGAAAGAGGCTGGCTCAGCTCCTTTTCCCTGGCACAGAGTGGCTGATGAGCTCTTGGGAGCACCCAGACAACTCCGGGACTGGGGTGAAGTTCTCCACCCCAGCCCCATGCTGACACCCCACAGTACATGCTGTACATGGACACACACTCTGCTCTCTTAGGAAACCATTCCCCAAGCAGAAAGATCTTGATAATTAAAAAAAAAGAAAGTGAAACCTACAAAAATAAAGCTCTCAGCTGCACAGACAATTTGCTTCCTGGAAAAACAGGGGAAGCAAGGAGAGGACCAAAGACAGACCACCACAGACCAGCGGTTAGTCCCTGCAGGGAGGCACCCATCGAGTTCCTCATCATTGTTTTAATTGGGATAACGTAGGCATTACAGAGGACAGTGCTCTGGCTCCTGCTTAGCACCACCACAAGATCTGGGTCACCTCCCCAGGCAAGCAAGTATCCATACCGCCAGCAGGGCCCAGGCCCAGCATCCAAACCAGGCACCAGCCAAAGGAGAACTTGAGCGGTCTCTGGATGCCCACATCCAAATCTGCCACCACAAAAGCCAAGGTAGCTAAAATCCTGATGGGGACAAGTACACAAAACCACACAGCTTTGCTCAGCTTTAACTCAATGAGCCAATTTAACTTTCACAGGTGTCACTGTCACACGCTGCAACATGTTAGGGTGACCTTTTTTTCCAGCAAAGCACAATCCACTCATTCTCCTTCAGCTTCACTTCCTTTAACTCCTCAGCACCATCCAAAGGAGGGGAGGGCTCTGCATCCCCCATGCCCAGCATCCCCAGTGATCTCCTTGGGGCTCAGTGGCTTCCCTTTAAAGGCATCAGGTTTGCTCCAAACACGCCTGACTCGAGCCGAGGGGCCAGGACCTCTCACAAGAGGCACTTAGGCTGCTTTATTTTTCCAATTCAGCAGAAACTGTGGCTCTCCTGCTAAGAAGCCTGGAGCCCACTCTGAAGACTATGGGCCTGTTCCAGATTTACACTGTTTTTCCTTAAGCTCAGAGATCACCGCTGAGCTGTCTCTCATTCTGCTTTTGGCACTTTCTTTCATTTTAAACTGCAATCATACTCCCTCCCCCAAAATGAACCAACAAAAACAACATCTCCAGACAAGGGACCATCCAGTTCAGCTCCTTTAACACTCCCAGGACAGCGGTACAACTTCCCCAACTGTGGTGGGGTTATGCTTTGGATATGATTTCCACTATATACAAGTGGCACTGCTTAAAAAAATAATCCAGGCCAGAAATAACCCACAGGGACAGAAGAACAGAAGTCCAACATCTCTCTCACTCAAGTAGAGGGATTCATGCTTCTCTCAGAAACCGGACAACCACCACATATGAAGAAGCAGCTATGTGACCATCTCAAAACTCTTGATGCTCACACATGGCTGGATCTCCAGAGCTGTATTCACATTCTCATTTCCCATCTCATGGCTACTCTGCAGGACCCGTGGGTGGGGTTATAATTTAGGCCAGCTGGACCTGGGACTGATACCTGCAGTTGGAGAAGATAAGGATGCTGGGATAGCCCATCTCAGCACCAGCCTGTTATATCACAGAGGTCAGCGTGGCATCCCCAGGCATCCCTGTGTGGCAGCTCAGCACCTCCTGAGCCACAGGCTCAGGAAACCCAGTGAGAAGGAGACACCCCAGCACCTCCACACAAGAGATGGCCCCAGCCCCGTGCAGGGGGGTGGCACAGCTGCCAGGTGTGCACTCCAGGGTGCCCGTTTCGGCACGGCTCCTCCGCCCCGGCTGTAAATACCAGCCCTGACCGCAGGATCCCAGCGGCTCCCTGCGTTCTTCCAGCAGATGTGCCAAGACAAGCCGATGCGAGGCTCCGTAACTGGAGGTTTGTTGGTCTCCTGGGACCAGTGAAAGCCCAGACTGGGGCCTGAACCGCTGACTCGAGCGCACAAGCAACCGAGCTCTGTGAGGGCCACAAGCAACTGTGGAATGATTTAGGAGATGAGACCTTGAATTTGCCAGTTATTTATCTAGTTGATGACTCAGACAAGCAGTTTTACTGTCCAATCCTTAGGGGAAAACATGTGGAACTAATCAGGCTACACTAAAATAAAGAAGAAAAAGATCGAATTAACATAAAATAAATTGAACGACACACACAATACCAAACCTGATTTTTCCTTCCAAATAGGCACTGTATCTGAGATGCTTGTTCTTGCTCATTTATAATTCTTTAGCTTTTAAAGGGCAACACATGGCAACAGAAGTCATTTTTGCAAGCACAACATAACACAATCACTTCACAAAGAAAGGCAATAGCTGTTTATACAGCAGGTCCCTCCTACTCATGATGTTGCCATCTGAAAATAGGAATGTCATGGAAAATAATAACAAACCAAGACATTATTGTGGTTAACTTAGAAAGACACCAATTTCAGTACTAAACCAGCTAACATGAACAAGGTTTTGTGCTAATAGGTACCATGAGTTTGTTGCCTGTTAATGCAGGCTAAGGAGGAGATAGAATGCTTTGGTACTTTAACTTTGGCTGGGACATTTGGAGACTTTCACTTTTTGTGCCCCAGAACCTTTGGCAAAGTCATTTCAGCTCCATTTATCAGGAGCTAGATGCCTAGTTCCCACAGAGATCCACATTTCAGGATCTTGTGGGATTTGGGACCACCTCACTGCACATTGAAGTCCAGAGCCTCACCTTTGCCCAGCCAGTATCTGTGGTATGTTAACCTCTCGCTTCAAAGGTGTGCATGCAGATAAAAATAAAAACTTTTCTTAAAAATTACAGATTTTGATGAAATTTCATTCTGAGGGAGAGAAATTCAAGCCACCAACCACATTAAAACAACATGCTTAGAAACAGAACTGAAAACTATTGCACACAGCATCGGAAAGGACAGAGATAAAGTTGAGCCAGCTTAAAGCAGACTCAGCCCAGCCAGCTCCTGCAATGCCTTGCATCCCTCCCCAGCACAGGTGACTCAAACCCCCTCTCCCACCTGCATCACCCCTCCGTGGGACCTCAAGGCTTGGCTTCCAGCCAGAGCCTCCTGCTTGCCCATCCATTTCACTGCCTCCTCCTCAGCACAGCCTCCCAGATAACATCAGCCCAAGGTGATTATGTCCTTCCCAGGACAGCAAACCAGATTTTCTGAATGACCGGCCCAGATCACTTCTCATCAGCCTCATGCATTGGTCGGTGCCAGAGCTCTTCCTCTACACAAGTCACCAGGTATTGTCCTGGAGCCAGACAGTTTTTCCCTCCTCGTGTTCACTGAAAGACTGAGCATTTCATTGCTGGAGCCATTCATTTCACCCACGCTCCAATGATTTGTGTCCCCACCCCATCATCAGGTCACTCAAACTTGCCCTTCCACTGTGCTCTTCCTGTTTGCCTTCTCTTCTCCACTGCGCTTTGACTGACACGGTTAAAGATGTCCCTGTCAAGTAGGCCATGGTCTGGGGCCAAAAAGGGAAAAGACCGCAGTCAGCAGAGAAATCTACCTGCTGTGAGAGCTTATTTCATCCCTGGCAGAGCGATTGTGTTTCACCTGGATGTCATAGTTTAACCCCAGACAGCAGCTGGTTTTGACTGGGATTGAGTTTTCCTCCTAGTAGCTGGTACAGTTCTGCGTTTTGTGTTTAGTAATTTAGAGAATAATGTTGATAACATGACGATGTTTAATTGTTGCTAAGTGGGGCTTACTCTGAGTCAAGAACTTTTACATTTCCCGAACTCTGCCAGTGAGGAGAGGCAAGGGAAACTGGGCAGGAGCATGGCCAGAACAGCTGACCCAAACTGGCCAAATAGATATTTTGTATCACAGAACACCATGTTTATTTTTTCTTCCCCACCATCGTTTGACTGATTTGCTTAAAGATGTCCCTGTCAAGCAGGCTTTGGTCTGGGGCCAAAAAGGGAAAAGAGCACAGTCAGCAGGGAAAGGTACCTGCTGAGAGAGTTTATTTCATCCCTGTCAGAGGGATTATGTTTCACCTGGGATGTATCATCTCCCCATTGAATCAGCCCGATGCTCTCAAGCCAGGGCTCAGCAGAGACCATTCCAGTGCTGGTCCATCCCCAAAAGCTTCCTGGCAGCTGCTGGTGGGTTTGTTACTTATGATGGGTATTTCAAGCAGTTTCATGGTTGTGTTTTCTATCAGGGAGCAGCAAGAGCCCGATTTCTGCCTGCCTCGCCCTCACCCAGCCCGCAGCCACACTCTCACCCATGAGGAGAGGGGTGACTGCCAGAGTTCCTCTCAACCACAGAGCAGGGGGACCTGCAGTCACCCTGGGTTCTTGTCCTTCCTCTCCTCTCTACCAACAGCTGCCCACTCCAAGAGACTGCAGTGGCCTCAACAACAGGTCTGTTCACAGACCTGCAGGCCCTGCCATCTGCCCCACTTTCACTAAAACAAACCTTTCATCAGAAATGCACCTTCACTGGAGTCACAAGGCAGAGGAGACCAGGCAAATACCAAAGAGCAAGTGAGAGCACACCTTAAAGCAGAGCCACAGCCTCATGCAGCATCCCAGACTCCTTCCTTTCAGTAAAGAGAGACAATCAGCATTCAGGCTGACTTAAAAGATCGAGCAGGATGATGACAGCTCCCATTTCGGGGAGAAAGGTAGAGGGAGAAGGGATTTGGTTTCAGACTAAACCCTTGCGGCAGGCTCCCATCAATACACACCCCAAGGTCACACATGGGAGGCAGCTTCTTTAAAAGAATAAGAGAGCTTGGGGCTTTATTTACCTCCAGAAAGGCTTTTTAACTCTGCTCATGGTGACTTCACTCCCAGGGACCTCGTGGGAAGCTGGTAATGTCAACCCTAAAGAAGCAGGGTTTGGGGACCAGTGTCTGTGTGTGCAGGGATGGGGTGAGCAGAGCCCAGACAGGGGTCCCATGTCCCCATGGATGCCCACCTGGTGAACCCATCCCACAGCCATGTTTTAATGGACACCCAATGAACCCATTTCCTCTGCTCACACCATCACAGATTTAAAAGCATAAAGGATCAAGGCCAGGAATTTGCTGGGGGAGCAGAGGGTCTATCACGGCACCCAGCCACAGCAGCAGGTCCACAGCAGCATCTCGGCACTGGGACAAACAGTTCTCATTTCTCTTATGCCTCTCAGGTGTTAAAAACATCCTTTTGCAGCAGAAAAGGGAAAATGGCATCAGCTGTACGTGAGATAGAGAACAGGGCTGGTGGGTCATGGTCGTTCGGTCTCACCTTGACTGTGTTGCTAGTCAGGGTTTACTCATGCAGCTCACTTGCCCATTACTAGCTCTGACTTAAAAGAGAGCCAAGACCAACTCCTCAGCATCACACATGCTGCTGATCTGCGGGCAGGGCAGAGCCCTGGCAGGCAGACCTCGCCATGAGTCTGATAAAGCAGGGCAGCTCCTCCAGCAAGCAAGGTTCACTGACTTGCTGTGGCTGTGTGATAACTCATTTAACCTTCAGCATTTCTTTCACCTGTTATCTTTTACTCATTTTCCTCAATTTAAATTCAAAGCCTGCAGTACAGAGACAGCAGAGGAAGTTTTCCCACAGAATAGAGCTAGCAATGCTTGTTTAAAACTTTCAATACTGGAGTCAGAGAGAGTCGGGTAGGATTTTCTTTTCCTTTAAATAAAGCTTGAAGAGATGATACAGAAATCTGAGTCCACTTAAGAAGAGAAAAACTCCCAAAACATCTTTCCTACTCTTTGTGGGTACTGGACAGAAACAAACCAAAAAAAAAAAAAAAAA